>JBAMHZ010000072.1:1881523-1897515 GCA_037177395.1 Alpinia galanga
CTACTATTCTCTCAACTTGTTCTGTCGTCATCTCAACAGACTCAAATCTGGTTTAAGTTTATTGGAAGTCTCCTCTTGCCGAGTCAAATTGCCGAGCTGGGCTGCCAAGTCAAGTTGTCGAGCCGAATTGCCGAGTTAGGCTGCTAGTTTGACATTCAACGCGTATAGGTCGGGCTCGCACACGAGTCCACCTGAGTTTAGTGCAATCCGGGTCCTGAATCTGCACCCCCTGTGAGTGCACGCGTGAAAGAGTCTCTCCTCATGCATTTATTCACAATATACATGCTTGTAAAATAATATAAACCAACCATTAAGCCTAAAAACTTCCAATATGGAACTAAAGTTCTATACGCAATGGATAATCTCTTTAGTCCACCTCTTTTCCATTCCCATTTTTCCAACAGAAATAGATCTGCGTTGGGTTAATCTGATTCTCTAAGATCCAAGTATTCCATCAGTAAGTATATTTATTGATACCACAAATATCAGCCTACGTGATTACATTCGGACTCCTAAATACTCTGCATGATTTGACACCTCAAGCTCCTCAGACAACTCGAGGGAGACATCTCCAGTTCCTCAAACAATTAGAGATGCCGAATTTCAAGTTGCCCTCGTGATTTCAAGGTAGATTTTAAGAATTAGATTATAATACTTATTCAATCAGATGATGGATAATGAAAATACTTATGGATGGTCATGGACAACCTTCTTAATTCTTCGTGCTATAATAACTTTTTTGTTATAATAACCTAAATTTGGTAGTTCTTAATTCATCATGCGTGTTGGAGCTTTAAGAGCAAAAGTTGAACTCGTATAAGATTATTAAGTTGTTTTTTTTTTCCAAAAAAAAAAATCGTGATAACCCTCCACATGTTAGATTTTGAGAGAAGGCCCACAGTTGTGACCCAGCCCACGGCTCTCAAGAAGTCAGGCGTGCCCTTAACTATCTAAACTATAGTTATGATCTCAAGGCTTCCAAACTCATCTATACCTTCACATCACCTTATCTGACTTTTGGAGGCCCACCAAGGTCTTTAAACAACTCTTTAATGGTCCTCCCACATATGGAGAGTAGGATCACATTTTAGATAATAGATTTGACCTAATTAAAGTGTGTTTTTTAAAAACATCTTAGAATCATTTGCTAGATTTATCGAATCCGATTAAGTTTTCTCTGTCTAATGAATATTGGATATCTAGCAGAAACAGGTGCTGGTCTTCTTCAAGTTACAGTCCCTTATTTTTTAGGAGAGAACGTGAGATTATACACAACTGACGTTGATGTTCTAAGCAAGAAAAAAAAAATATGGATTCAATCATTAGCCGTCTCTTCTGCATACTTGAGTTGGAAGGAAAATGCTTCCGGTGCATGAATGAGAAGAACACTTAAGCCATGTAGGCTAATTAGGCTATATATCTTGAGCTTGGATGAGAAGAAACCAGACTTGGCATTCAATTCTCATTTGCAAGCTTCACTGGAAATTATATCCATTGAATTCTAAATCATGAATGGAGGCTCCAAACTCCAATCACAAGCAATGATCAGAAACGAAGTTATTAGTGCAACTTTGAACAGAAGTCCTCATGCAGCGAGAAAAGATGCCAATAATTCAAATGAGAGGCATCAACTCAAAGAGGAATTAAGAAGGTAGCCGATCGACTGACTAGAAAGACAGGTAGGTCTCTGCTCGAAGAGGAAGCTTAATTTGCCATCTCCATTTGAGTTCAATCCATTATACACTCAGCCTCTCTCTCTAATAACTCAAAGTTATTGCTTTTTTTTAACACGAATCAGGAAGCAAAAAAGTTACTCCAATTTAAATAATTATCTATTCGATACATGCATGTAATATTTGGGCCTGCAGATATAATTAAAGTTCTCAAATAATCCTATCTGGAGCATCTTTTGGTCCGCATGCACTAGAATTTACTCCTTCAAAGTTAAAACCCAACAAACTCTCCAAACCTCCGTTCTATATATACAAGTCGAACATTTATTTCTTTCAATTTTTCTTCTTCTTCTTCTTTCTGAGTCGACCAGAAATTAAATCCCTTGATTTGACTCCTTCAAACTTTGGACAACTGGAAGACTAAGTCAACCATTTTCACTCCATGCCAAATGACATAGACCTCATCCGAAACTCTCTTGTTGCACGGCCTGCAATGGTTCATGATCTCCACATCTGCTGGAACCGCAAAGTCATGTGTCTTTGCCACCACCAGTTAGGAGTCTAGTGGACGGCACGGTGGTGAGAAATTAAGCTGCAGAACGGCATATAAATATGCCTACGTACGCGCGTGCTGGCCTTTAGCTTTTACTCTGCAGCCTCCACGAGTGTGAAAGAGAGAGAGAGAGAGAGCATGGCCCAATTCTTCGGCGTAGCGGTCCTGGTTTTCCTCATCGTTTGGCCTTCTAATTCTGCCGGGAGCAGCATGGCAAACGAAAGGCCCACGGGTAGATCAATGGCAAGTGAGCACTCCATTTCTTACCAGGCGTTAAAGCGGAGGCACGAGTCGTGGATATCTGAAGGAATATCACCGTTGGTACGATGATGATACAGAGAAAGCCGAGCGCTTCGAGATCTTCAAAGAAAACGTCAAATTCATCGACTCCTTCAACAGAGAGAACCAAAAGTTCTCACTGAAAGCTAACAAGTTCGCCGATTTAACCAACGAGGAATTCACGAAGACTCACACCAGCCGGGCCCGGAGGAATCTCGTACTATATATTATGGTGCATGGCCGTTTTATACCACCCGTCCTTGCCTGCTAACAATACACCCTCAACCTCTTCATAGCATTGACTGGAAGAGGAAGGGCGGAATCACTGGTGTCAAGGATCAAAAAGACTGCGGTGAGCATTAACGTAACTAATTATATATCCTTAATTCAACTTTCATGCGTTGCTCATTGTTTGCAGTGGATTGCTTGCAAATAATTAAACAGGTTGTTGTTGGGCGTTCGCTGCATGCCGTAGCAGCAAAAGATCGAAGGCATCATGCATTCAGAATAAAAACAGGTAAATTAGTATCGCTGTCAGAGCAAGAGCTCTTGGACTGTGTACCACCGCTAATTAAATGAGTATATATATATATATACGTCGTCATGAGAGTATGCGACGGCCGGCGGCTTGGTACAATACACTGACAACTGATCACATGCACCCCTACAAGGGAGTTCCTGGAGCTTGCAATTTAATTTCCTCTGAATTCTACTTCTGATCTGATTCAGGAGGATATATATATATATATATTGGTGCTAGAATAAAAGGATTTGGGCAGGTTAAAAATGATGAGACGGAACTTCTGAAAGCTGTGGCCAGGCAACCGGTCTCAGTCTCTGTCGCAATAAACACTACTATCTTAATTTGCGTCTTAATTACCGCGCTAATGTAGTCTCGGTGAAATCGGTTGTGTAACTGATATATATCAGCCGTAGCATAGCATGGCGGCGGTGGGCTACGGCACCGACTACTGGCTGCTCTTGAAGAACTCTTATGGGGGGAGCATGGGTATGTAAAGATGGCTGGAGGTGCGAATGGAGGAATTTGTGGAATCACCAAATTGGCATTCGATCTATACCCCCAATTATATTATCGACTGACTCCCCAAAGAGATTGTTCCATGTACGACCGACCGATGGCTACTCAATAATAGATCGAGGAGAAGAAATATTGTTTCTCTTCTTCTTCTTGTACACGTTATAATATTGATAGTCGCATGAAATATAATCTATATCTAATTAATTTTAGTAGACAACAAGGAAGCAAGTACATCTGATTGAACTTTTAAATGACGTACAACTTATACCTTCAGGTGTACGTAGTGTATACAACTCACGTACGGTGATGTTCTAAATTCAAGGGATTCAATCATTAGCCACCTTTTCTGCACAATTAATAATTAAGTTGAAAAGCAATTGGTTTTTGATGCATGAATGAGAACATGTAAGCCATGCATGTACCTGCGAAGCTAAGGCTAGCTATAATATTAATTGACCTTGAATGACAAGAAACCACACTTGGCATTCAATTTATATTCTTATCTGCAAGCTTCGTTGGCAATTAAATCCTAAGTCATGGAATGGAGCCTCCAATTACAAGCAATCAACTTTGAATACTCCTCGTGCAGCCGCCTAATTAAAGAGACAAGAATTCAGGTTAATTTTCACAATTAGCTCAGCCTATTTGCTCGAGAAATAATTTACTTAAATTATATTATTTTCTATATATATATATATATATTTATTTAGTTATTAAGTGTACAATTAAAACACTAACTAAGTACTTATTGGGCAAGGGTTGATCAAATACATTTACCTTGAGCAGTCGATTCAGCCAATCGAACCACAACTAGCTAGCCCACACTGTTCCGATATATATAACCAAATTAAGCAGTGAGACTTCATTTTGATCATAAAATTATACAATCAAAACACTTTTTCATTATTTGGTTTAAAACTAAAAAAAATTCCTAAACTGATTAATGACATTTTAGATAATGATAATAATCTGATGAACCACAGCCATGCACGCAGTCGCCATCAATAGGAATCTTAAAGCAGAAAAAAGCGGCTGAAAAACCCTTTCAGTTCTTGAGGCAACACTTGCACTCCACCACCAACCTTTGACCTTCAGTTTATTTATTCCGAGCTTGACCCTTCACTTCTACTCCAGTGCTCAGATTTCTTCTCTATAAATCGATCTCCTGGCTCGCAGAGGCAGCAGCACAAACAGATCTAATTTGCAAACTTTAATGTATTCTTCTTCCATGATGGCACGAGCAGTGTGCTTGCTCCTCATTGCCCTCCGTCTTTCCCTTCTGGCAGCCGCAAGCTACAACGTAGTGGACTTTGGCGCGGCGGCCGACGGCAGCACCGACTCCGCCAAAGCTTTCCTCGCCGCATGGTCGGCAGCCTGTGGCGCCAACAAGCCAGCGAGCATTTACGTGCCGGCTGGCCGGTTCCTGATCGGCCAAGCAACCTTCCGAGGCCCCTGCAACAACAGCGCCATCAGAATTTTCATCGCCGGCACCCTCGTCGCTCCCTCCGGATACACCACCGCAGCCAACTGGTTGCTGTTTAAGTACGTTGATGGGGTCTCCGTCCTCGGCGGCACCATCGACGGCAGCGGCCAGGCCTTTTGGGCGTGCAAGAAGGCCGGCTGGAGCTGCCCGCAAGGCGCCACGGTTGCTGCTAATAACTAATTCGAACGCATCCTTTTCCAATTAAAGTTTGAACTTAAATTGTTAATTGGGTGCGCGCAGTCGCTGGCGATATCCTTGTCGACGAACGTGGTCATCGGAGGATTGGCTTCCCACAACAGCGAGGTGTTCCACCTCTCAATCTTCGCCAGCAGCAGCGTGAAAATACAGGGCGCCAAGATCATCGCGCCGGGTGACAGCCCCAACACCGACGGCATCCACATCCAGAAATCGACAGAGGTCAGCGTCGTCAACACGGTCATAAAGACCGGCGACGATTGCATTTCCATGGGCGAAGGAACCAGCAACGTGTGGATCGAGAAGATCAATTGCGGCCCGGGACACGGCATCAGGTCATAGATTCAGCTTGCAAATTTTAAATGCATGGTTTGATTCGTTTTTACGCGCGATGATATAATAACATATATAGTGGTGGTTGAATCGTTAATGGTGCAGCATTGGAAGCCTGGGGGGGACGCCGTCGGAGACCAGAGTGCAGAACATCACGGTGACGGCGGTGACCTTTTCGGGGACGCAGAATGGGCTGAGGATCAAGACCTGGGGGAAGCCGAACGCCGGCTTCGTTGAGGGCGTCACCTTCTCCCACGCCGTCATGCAGGAGGTGCAGAACCCGATCGTGGTCGACCAAAACTACTGCCCCGGTAACGTCAACTGCCCCGGCCAGGTCCGCATCCTAACTTGATCCGTAGACGTTCAAATCTCATCTCCAGTGCTTGATAGCTAGCCAGGGATCGAACACAAATTTGATTTGGCATTGCAGAGCTCTGGAATCAGGATCAGCCAGGTCTCGTACATAGACATCCAGGGGTCATCGGCAACGCCGGTGGCGGTGAAGTTCGACTGCAGTCCGACGAACCCATGCAGGGGACTGGATTTGCGCGATATAAAGCTGACTTATCTGGGCAATAAGCAGGCGGAGGCCTACTGCAAGAATGCTCAGGGAAGCGCCGCCGGCACGATGAATCCTCCCAGTTGCGTTTGATCAACACTCCTGGCTTATTTTGGAGCCTCTGATTCATTTGTAGAAATTGTAAAATAAAAGGATTCTAAAATATGTTTGAAGTATTTCGACCAAAATAAACTAGTAACTTTTGGGGAAAAACATAATACGTTGGTGCATTTTGAGAATTGACATACAAAAATAGCTTAAGAATTTGTACTTTAATGAAAAGAGTACAGATAAAACATGTTTCTGACTTGGATATGTATCAAATCGAATAATAGGAGATGCAGCAACAAGATGAATTCTACTTCCACACCTCGAGAATCCCATTGGTTTCTAGTATTTTTTACTGATCAGACGACTAAACAGAGAAATCATACAGCCAATCTCGAAGCAAAATTAACATTAGGATCTACATGCCAATAGTAAACCCCACTTTCAAATAGCACCTGCATAATCTGATTGTCAACATCTTTCCCAGCTTTTCCTTCTACTAGCTCGCAGGACCTACAAGAACCCCCTGTGCAGAGCCTTCTTTCTGGCTAGTATCCTCGGTCTCACTATCTGCCTTCCTTATCTTAATCTTATACTTCAACTCGAACTCTGAAATCTCCTTTTTCTTCTTCTCTAATGCTTCGTTGAGGCGCGCAATTACCACTTCGAGACCTTCCTTATTGTGCTGTACAGCAGGGAGGACTTCCTCGATTGTTCTCTCGACTAGTACACCACCAACCATTCGATAGCAGCGTCTTGATGGATCGAGTTGTTGAATTGCCCCAATTACAAGGGAGTGTTCGCTCACTTCCATCTCTAGCTCAGTAATCTTTGAGTAGATTTGGTTAACTTCTGTACGCATATTGGCATATGTGTTTATAATTAGTTGTTCATTCATCTGCAGCTCCCGACTGTCACTGCTGGTTCTGCTTGCCATTCCTCCTGTGTAATGCATTGCAGGCAATATGAGAGACAAATACATAAAGCTGAGCACACCAATATTCACAAGAAACTGAGACGAAGGATTTGTTGGAAAATGAGGGATATCATCTCAGCCTTGGTCCTAGGCTTTGGGAAAGCTTTGAAGGACTCTTAACTATTTCTTTTTGTTTACAAGCTAAGCTATGATTCATGAACTCGTTTATGCATGCACAACGATGGCTGCATTGGGCCAACCTAAAGTCCTGAAATAATTACCAAAGGACTTAGGCAGGTCGCAGTCAGTTTGGGGATTTGTTTCACATTTATACCAGAATATGAAGCACATCGAATCTTGTAATAATTTAAAATAGACTCAAGAATATAACGTGAAGTAAAACAAGAAATAAAGGATGAATAACTAGGTGAAAATGTAACACGATATAGGAAATGAGATGAGAAGGAGAATGACTGCAAGTACCATTTGGAGAGTGATCGGAAGGTTAAAATAAGAGGTTGAAGCAGGAATAGAGAGTGGTGTTAGTCAAGCAATGGAGTCGTTTGGTTTAGGGTTTATGGTCATCTATTGTAGGTCCATAATGGTAGAGATACTGTAGTTGATAGTCTTGCAGGAGAATGTAATGATATGGATAAAAGTATAAGTGGAGGCATTATTGCTGATAGTCTTGCAGGAGAATTTAATGGACAAATGTGTAGGAACTAGAAGTTACAAATTTACAGGATTTTGAAAGGAATGGAGTTGACTCAAATCAAAGAAGGTTAACATCAGTAGAAATAGATATATGTTATAACTCTAGAGAATAGCAACTATACCCATTATGCAACTAAGAGTGGTCAAAAGAAAGACATGTTTAAGTACTCTATTTGGCAGTTTCTCTCTACTGGGAGATGAGAGATAAAACAGGTATACCTAAATACTAAATTGAATCAAAACTCATATAGAAACAACTCAAAATGTATAACCAATATCTCTTAGCATATTTTACTAGTAAAAGTATATCTAATAATGTTCTATCAGCAGAATCTCTGGTAAAACTATCACAATTAGATGAAAGAATAGTTCTTGCTCATCCTAGTGAGATCAACACAATAATTTTCCATCGCCTAAATTAAATATTTGCACTCATCAGGTTTGATATTTGAATAAACTAATCTACGGAGGTATCAATAAATCTCGGTAGACAACTGAAATTTGGACTAGCATATCAGACTTGAAATCAGCAAGAACAAATATTATATGGTTACAGCTGAACAGTCAGGCATGAATAAAAAACAAGTAATTTTTAGTGTACTGACTAATTTCAATTCCAGTACACAGGTGGGGAGTGCTACGTGCTAACAAGTATGAATCAAAAGTTTAAAGTTTTAGAGCCATCGACACACTGCGTCGACACAGTCGTGATCAGACAAAAGGATGAAGGAAACAGCTGATCCAACACATTTTACCCCAAACTAAAAGGGAAAAAGGAGGGAAGCTAGATCTGACAAGTAAATAAACCGAGAGGGAAACAGAGGCTGTCGAGGTGAGCGTACCTGGAGGATATAGATCGGAGTTGTCGCTCGTCGATCTCCTAATATAATACGGCGCAGCTGCAGTCGATCTACTTATCCGATCTGGAAAACCCGCAGGATCCACCGCCGCGGGAGAGAGCAGCAAGACGAGGCCGGCGATCAGAAGTATAAAGCAACTGCAAAACCCTGGCGTCACCGAGAAGTCGGCGGCCTCACCGTGCGCAGGGGCGTGGAGGTACGTGACGAAAAGGGCACGGCGTTTTAATCCTATTACGAAAAAAAAGCGGTCCAAATTAAAAGAATAAATATATATAAAAACTAAATTAAAAGATATTGAATAAATTAATATATTTTATTTATTAAAATTTATCTTTTAGTAATAATGTAAATGGTTTGAGTCCAATTATGCATAATAAAATCTTTAATAATATTTCACGTCACAAAGCTCACTTCTTTCTTGCTGATCTGCCTTTTCTTTGAGCCTCTCTCGCCCGGCAAGGAGCCGCGGCAGGGATCGGATCTGATCTTCGGTGGCGGCGGATTTAAGGTACGTGCTGATATCGCTCGGCCCGGCGTTCTCCCGCTTTGTATCCGTCATCGCGAAGAAGCCCTTCCTCGTCCTCAACCTCCTTGCCAGGTTCTACGCCCTGCAGCCTTGTCTACCTTAGCTTCTCAATTGGTTGCTGAAAGACATTGTGTTAGGGTTTCGCTTCCGCAGACACATCCCAGCATCTCGCAAAATTTTTTTTTTTCGTTCTTACATCTAATTGGTTTGACGGAAAGTCCAACCATTTGGACTTAAGCTGCCTTTTCCTCTTTAGCTTATTAACCTTTGTGAGAAATGGAAAATTGAGTTGTCTGTTTGTTGTCGTTTTATTTGTTAGATTGTTAATGCGAAGGTGTGTTTGACCTTCTTAATGCAAATACAGAAGAGATCAAGTTTTGTAGGTTATTTGTGCTTGCATCCATGTATGAACTTTGATTGAACTGCTGAGGGTCCACTAGACGCCCTACTAATCATAGTGGTTCTCCTGTTTCACCTATCAAATAAATTCAAAGTAGGCATAGCCGAGTTAGTACTAGGGTGGTAGAGGTGCTATAATGGGCAAGGGTCGATTCCCGTGTGGGGCGCATGCCACTTGGGATCAATGTCCTCCCATCTAAGAGGTCGCTTGGTCACTGTGATTTACTCATCTCCAGGTGCTATGGAAAGGGGCACTCGGGATGAGCGTTATTACCTTTTGCTGTAAAAGTTGACCTCCAAAATATAGGATTCAAATTGTCCATAGGAAAGTTATAACTTCTCTCGATTATAATTGATTGCTAGATCCTAAATAATACTTTTGGCTACAATTTTGATGCCTACGATTATCGATTTATATATTTATTTTTATAGCAACTACTGTACAAGAATATATATTATACACATTAATTATTTACATATTATTAATTTATAATTGTTTGATGGTTTTAACCATAAATAAAGCTGTGGAAGTAGATGATGCTTTTAACAAATTTTCAGGGCTGCAATGACCAGTGCAGATATGTAATATTTGTCCCCATAAATAAGAAGATCAATGTTTGATGTCTATAACAAAGCTCTCTTGTATTACTTATTATCAAATTGTAATATCCACTCATACCTAAACATATCTCATATTCATTTGGTGCTGACTCAATCCTTTTGGTAACCTGTAGGTCCGCTGGGTGTTAATAGAATAATTTCACTTCTATATTCTAATCAACAAATAGGATCACATTGGTCTTCTTGAATTGGATCTGGTATGCAAACAAAATGATATAAGCTGCATTTCAGTTACAAATTCTTGCAAGAATCAGTGTTCATGCTTGATTTTCTGTCATTCTTATCAATTCTTGAAGTGATTCAATCACATGAACCTTTTTCTTTTTCCTGAATGATTGTTTTCTAACGTAGAGGCTGTCATGATTATGAATAGAGTTACTTGATCAATTTTCATACATGTATATGTTCTCTTTTCGTGCTTAGCTTTCTATCTTGTGAAATTGGTTATGGTGCAGTAGAATCTTCAAGGAAAATTTTGTGATTTTTTATGAAATTTATAGACAATGTACAAAGAATATTTGTATTCAACTCCATGTTTCAAGTATCCTATGAAATATTGTGATTTCCAGAAGGTAATATTTTGTTGCAACTTGCTGTTTTGGCTTGTAAGTTTGATAGTTCTATTGGGTGCATGGAGAGTCTTTCTTCCTCTGAATTCTGCAGCTTGATGACCATGTGCCATTTTAATCTTCACATCTATTGGCTTTCAAGAATCTCCAAGGCCCATGTTTTGGAAGCTTTACAAGTATGTGAAGCTTGCATGCATGTATAATATCCTATCCTACTTTCACTTCATAGTGGTTTCTGTTCGAAGACAAGCTTTTTCAAACTTACCCAGGAGGTTGGAAGTTATCTTGGATGCTTTTGCTGTGGAAAAATTCAGAACTCGCCTTTCTTGGAATGATAAGATGCTGTTGCTTAGGGTAAAGCTTCTAAGAAATTTCAAATGAATTCAAATGAATGACTATGGGAGTCTGTAGGTAGGATATTACATCTCTCATGCAGCTGGTGGTTTAGGGCATGGTGTGGCTCATGCTGTCTTCATCTGTGCCAGTCTTTTGACTCCTTCATTTGGACCAGCAACTTATTTCACCGATAAGTGTAAGGATTCCATTTTTCCTTGTTTCAGGTCATTCATTCATTTTTCTTTGACAGCATGTATAATATCCAATTAGCATTACATGTGCCTGTGTTAGCAATTCTTTTCCTTTTACTGACTTGGTAAGTACTTAAAAACTTGTCTGACTCAAATACTGATTCTCGTAGCATCTATTAAGAAACCCTGAACAGTGATACTGTTGATAATTGTTTTTTGATCCATCATTTTCTCATCTTTTCTATACTAGAGTTTCAGCTCCACTTGAAACATCCAGCGAAATGGTTTCTCAAACATCTGTATTTGGACCAAAAACTTAGATTTTAGCCAGCCGTTTGAAATAGTTTAATATGAGTAGATCTATGGGAACTAGTATCTGATGAAAGAGAAGGAAAATAATTTGTTCTATATATAGGACTCAAATACATCAGACAAGTCTCCCTCGTGTTTAGAGATGTTACTCGACACTTTATTTCAAAAACTAATCCCCATTAACTTTTTTCTGGTTAAATTTAGTATCTTAAATGGTAAAGAAAATTTGTAACATGAAGATATACGAAAAACAAATTAGATCAGGGTCCTGAATGGACTTCAGATCATTTTCTGAAGTGCCTTCAGGGTTTTGCATAGAATGTGTGGTATGTGTATCTTTGGAAGCACCTGTTATGTGCGTTTGCTTCCTCTATACCTTTTCAAATAAATAAAAACAAAATGCAGCTTCAAAATAATTTTTGTATGAGCTCAAGAAAATCTTAAGCCACTCCTGCTGGCATCCTTTTCAGTGGAACAATTGCCCGTGGGGTGCCATTCTCTTTATCTCCTTGCCTATTCTCTTCTTTTACTATTTTTTAAAAATAATTTTATTCTCTTTTCCATTTTTTTTCTTTGCCCCAAGGGATTATAGGTTCAATCCCTTTTATGTTTTGGCTTCTTCAAAGCTAACTTACAGCCAAACCCTCTTTCTGGGCTGGCGCTTTGTTTATTTTAAAAACTGTGGTCATAACTCTGATACTGCATATAGTTAGTTGTAACTTGGAATCCTCAACATCAGAAATTGGAATATTTTTTGGCAGTAAATTTTTAGGGATTTGACAGCAATTTCAATCAACATTAGTATTTAATAATTATTATGATGACCATGCCACATTCTTGATTTTCTTCACGTTAACTTTAATTTAACTTTGCTTATGCTTTGCACTTCTTTACATGCCTTCTGTATTTGGTTGGTTCTTATTATTTTGCAGCCATTATATCCCTTGGATTCGTGATTGTATTGTTGCGTTCCATGGATATGCTGACGGGAGGAAAGTTGACCAACTAATGGTTCCTGCCGTCCATATCCTTGCTACTGTCAACGGTGAAAATTCAATCTGACAAAAAAATTGATGTTATTAATTGCTAGCATTTTTTCCCCATACAAGTTATCAGATGGCACGTTTCCCAATCTCTTGTGTTTGAGCTTTTTAATTGTTACTTCCTTCACAATATGTATATTTTTTGAAAAAACATACGTTGTTACTGATTATTCATATTAGTTATAGTTGAGATTAATAAGACTTGGTTCATCAGTGCTGGTTTCATTTCAAGGAACAGAACATGTTTTAAATCTGATAAAACAGCCAATCCGTATTCCGATACCCCAAATCATCCATTTTCCTCATCCGAAGCATTTATTATCTGGTAATGAAGTCGGTGATAGTTAATGGTGGTTGTTATTTGCAGTCAGGATACCCCATATTGTTGTTATATCCTTGAGACAATCATCTCAAATCTCTATGAGCTCTAGCATCTACCAATGTGGTTTTGTATCTTTCTGTAAGTAACATGGAAAGATTCTCAAGAGCCACATGCATTTCATAACACAAAACCAGGGAACTCATCAGTGTTCGTGCATATGAGGCTGTGCAGCACATTGGTAATTCAATATAAGCGTGTCTGGTCTTACAGTGACATATCTAACATTTTACCTCTTGTAGTTCAAAATTAGTAGAAATATAATACTAAAAAGTTTTACCATTGAAAATGTGGAAATTCTTGGAACATGGATTTGCCATTAATTGCATAGATAGGAGATGGGTTCTACAACCATTGAGAAGCTTTGGCATCAATTGCTGTTATGGAAATCCATTGTGGATTGACTAAGACATTATTGTCAACATTTCCTTGC
Organism: Alpinia galanga; assembly: GCA_037177395.1. Classification (NCBI taxonomy): domain Eukaryota; kingdom Viridiplantae; phylum Streptophyta; class Magnoliopsida; order Zingiberales; family Zingiberaceae; genus Alpinia; species Alpinia galanga. Next base: position 1,894,985 of record JBAMHZ010000072.1, read on the forward strand.
TATTGCTACTGCAGACACCCATAAATCTTGCACCGGGCGGTTGCATTATCGATGTATCTCTTCTTTGTGTGGTCGGAGCTATCACTCTATGCTATTGCTGGCAGTTGGTCTGGTGGAAACTGACTGAGCAAGATATAACCAGAGAGAAGAATGCTTCTGAAATCCATGTCTCTTGACGCAGTTGTACTATTTCAAAACACGCTTCCTTTCTCGATTTCTTTCATGATATAGAAAAGAAAATATTCTTGTAACAACCAGTTAACCATTTTATTTCTTTCGTGGTATAGAAATGAAATTGCTGTTGTTTATCGCAGCCAGCTAACTATATCAGATAGTAGAGTGTGCAAGAAGAAGAGGAGGAAATAAATTAGTATATATAATTTTGTTATCTCCTCCTCTATTATTGAGTAGCTATCGATGGTAGTTTACATCAAGCAATATCTTAGCTCAGTCAGTCGATAATGGGGTAGATAGCTTGCTTGGTGATTCCACAAACTCCTCCATTTACACCTCTAGCCATCTTTACATACCCGTTATCCCCCCACCCGGACCCATAAGAGTTCTTCAAGAGCCAGTAGTCGGTGCCGTTCTGAGTGCCGTAGCCCACCGCCGTCATGCTATGGTTGATTTCATCATCAAATTCACAACCAGTGCCGTTGAAGACCCCAGAGCCGATCAACTGTAACAATTTGGCATTGGCAGGGGTTATCGAGATAGAGACCGAGACCGGTTGCCTGGCCACGGCTTCCAAAAGCTCCTTCTCATCGTTAGCCCTCCCGTATCCGCTTATCGTAACGCTACCGGCTTGAGTGTGAAAAATAGTGGAATTGGGAGTGAAATTGCAAGCTCCAGCGACTCCCTTGTACGGGTAGTTGTGTTCAGTTGTCAGACTGCCATTATGGATCACAAAGTCAAAAGCGCTCTTCACGTAGCCACGGCGACACGGTGAGTTCCCCTTGAGATGTGGCACACAGTCTACGAGCTCTTGCTCTGACAAGGATGTTAATTCACCCGTTTTAATCTGAATGATGCCTTCTATGGCTGCTACGGCAGAGAAGGCCCAACAACAAGCTGTTTATTTCGCAAACAATCACCAACTCATGAAAGATGGAAGGATATATATATATATAGATATGCTCACCGCAAGGTCCTTGATCCTTGACACCTGTGACTGCGCCCTTGTCCCTCCAGTCAAGCTTAACTTGAAGTGTAGCATTCTGGAGTGGCGGTGTACTATTGCGGTTAGCATGCTGGGGCCGGCGCGGGGAACTCGGATGATTGTAGTACATCGCGTGCTTCGAGAGCTCCTTGTTGGTGAAAATCTCCATGAATTCCTTGTCGGTCAGATCAGCTAACTTGTTAGCTTTCAGTTCAAAGTTGTGCCTCTCTTTGTTGAAGGAGTCGATGAAATTGACGTTGTCTGCGAAGATCTTGAGACGCTCTTCTTTCACTGTTTGATTAGGGTACGTACGGTTATATTCCTTCATCCACGACTTGTGCCTGTGGATTAACTCCGGGTGAAGAAAAATGGAGGCGCTTGCCATTCCACCCTTAGCCGTTTCGTTCGCCTTGCTGCCCCCGGCGGAATTCGAGGGCCGAACGATGAGCAAAACAAGGAGCGCTACGCCCAAGACTTGGTGGAGAGCGCAGCGAAAAGCCATGCTCTCTCTCTCTCTCTCACTGGTGGAGGTTATAGCGATATTTATCATCCTACTTCCTCAGCGCCGTTCCGTGCGCGAGACTCCTAGTCGACGGTGGCAACCACAAAAGACACTGTAGCTACATTGGAGCCTTTGAAGGTGCAACGACAGAATTTCCGAGGAAGTCTATCGTATGGTATTCAGTGAAAACGACACTCGTGAAATTGGTTGACTGGAGTCTTCCAATTCTCCAATTTATTTGGCCCAGACTTTAAGATGACTTGGACTGATCCACTCAGAAAGGGATCTACGGAAGCATTTAGATTCATTTTTATTATGACAAAAAAAAAAACAAACAAACTCATTATTTATCTAACTTATCATCCTATTTAAATACTAATTAAAATTTTGAATTAGAGGCAATGCTAAATTACAAAGAGACATTTGAATCTCATCGTTGAATGTTAACTTTTGTGACGGAGAGTATTTTTTACGTTTAGAATGTTTTTAGTTGATTGTTTATAATCTTGATTATTCATCTAATGTTATTAATAAAATTATTATTTGATTCAAAATTTGAACGATTATCAAGTAATGAAGAATATCTGATACGTTATGCACTGTCAGTAAAATAGTTATGAATGGAGGAATCAAAAAACCTCCGATAAACTTGATTTTCGTTGATTCTAGATTATGAATTTTTTTTCTTCAAAATTATCCTTTGAGATAAAAATACCCTTATCAATTTAATAAATATCAATCGGACCCTACATCAATTATTAATATAATTAAAATTATAATCGATCAATCATTCTTACCACCGCTCACCTTCGTTGGCACCACCACTACCGGCCAACCGCTAGATATCGTCGGCCGCTATTCACCGCCGGC
>JBAMHZ010000072.1:1967793-1983779 GCA_037177395.1 Alpinia galanga
AATCAAGGTGTTGCCTCGACTACCGATGCCTGATCGAAATTCTAATCAAACATGCTTTGCTTCTGAGTGTGCACTTTAACTTTTCCCGAGCATCAACATTAGTTGAAATGTCACCTTAATTGGAACCTTAGTCGAGGTGTCGCCTTGATTATCCGAGTACCTATGGCCCGAGCATTCATTGCCTGATCACCGTAGTTTCCCAAGTACCTCTTGAGCACTGAAGCACTATCAGTCGAAGTGTCACCTCAACTTATGTCTTCAATGTGGTTCCAAGCACCTGAGTACCCGAGGACCATCTTCTCCTCGAGCACCTCTTGATCATCCAAGCACTATCAGTCTCTCGAGCACCAAGCACTCTCAGTTGAGGGGTCGCCTCGACTGGGTAAAGTCTTGTGCTTCCCGAGTACCTTCTTCTTGAACATCACCTTGTCACCCGAGAACTCCCGAGTACTTTCCTGAGTATCTGTAATCAGTCGACTACTCAAGTATCGCTGCACACCTGAATTGAAAACTTAATATTTGAGAGAAAAAAAAAACAGAATCCTTGACGAAGTTAATTATGATAGGATGGTTGAGCAAGTAAAGGAAAAATAGTGAAGGGAAACGTGTGACCAACCGGGTGAGTGACCCTCAGCGAGGTGAAGGTGAAGCTGTTGTGTGCAGACTTTGTTAGAGATAACTTCCGCCATGGCCAAAAGTATTGAGTTACAATACAATTTAGCTTCGTTGTTTTTGTTAAGAAGACACCACTGTCCTTGCCATTTGAGTAGAAACATGGACTAGCTAGCCCTTACTTGAAGCTCTTTTTGTATACCAGCTGTTTGAGAAAATTATATATTTTGATGTGTTTGATTGAGAATTTAAATTAAAAACGATTTGTATTTGTTTTTTTTTTTAATGTGTGCATCGAGTTTGTAAAGACTAGTATCCATAGATTTTTGTGCATTATGCAAAGTTATCAAGTAAGTTGGGTGCAATTTGATAACATTTAAAGAAATAAATTTGATTTAAAAGTTTTTGATAATATTTAAACAAGTCAAATTTATTGAATCAAGTTTGATTCGGATTTGGACTAAATTTGATATCAATTAAATAATTCAAATCTTGACTTAATTCTTACCGGTCTAATGGATTGAAAATGATATTTAGTCCAATTATCTTATTCTAAATTCAGTGGAACTTAGGACAGATTTAGTAAAAATGATAATAAATAAATACGTAACGTTTAGAAGGGCATAGCGCTCGTGGCCTAATGGATAAGGCGCCTGACTTCTAATCAGGCGATTGTGGGTTCGAGTCCCGCCGGGCGTGTGTAAGTTTTTTGTTATCCTAATTCTTTAATTTTATTATATATATATATTACTATTTGCCTCTTACAAATCAAATGTATTTTAGAAAAATAATAATAATAATAACAACAAAAATATAAATTAGTCCATCGAGCCAAACTGTGAAATAATACCATGGCATTGTTTATTCAGATTACTTAAATGTGAAATTTATTGTATAAGTTTGGTTCTTAGTCCATATTTAGTTGTCTTAAGTTTAGGGATCTGTTTTTTTTTTTTTTTTTTGGGGTTCCATTTGAAGTTATTAGCCTTGGCAAAACAATATCATGTCATATTTGCGATGACATTTTTCATCAAATAGAGTTTTCAGTATATTATGAATTAAATTTTAATAAGCTCATCCACATTGAATGAGTTAAGGTTATAGATGGAATGATTCACTTCTGTTTAGAGTTATTCCTCTATTTGGTTGGACAACTATCAAACTAGGATGGAATCCAACATTCTCCCACGTGGATGGCTGGCTAGTGTATATAGATATTATACAATGGATAATGAGTTAATTCCCTACAAATACAAGGGTGTTATTCCTTCGTACGCTGGTTACTAGTCTTAAGGGCCAAAGATTAATTGTGACTTATCTCCCTTACGATGATCCAGATGCTAACTGATACAGGTCATTAAGTTGGCAATTTTAACCTTTTACATAATAGAATGAAATCCGACATTCCCTCTTGAACATCTAATACTCCGTCCCTATGCTCCATGATCATATCTTTTGCCGATCAAACCCTAGAGGATCTCGTGCTTCTTTTCTGCAGCCGATCATATCTTGGTGAAGACCATCTCTTCTGTGACACATTCAGCTGCCCATCAAGTTCTTCATCTTCCTTTATTTTGTTCTTTTTCGTTTCCAAATGTTTTCTTCTCCTTTTCTTTTCTTTTCTTCGGAATGCAACATTCTTCTAAGTTGTTTAATACTAATCTGTTATGTTTCACAATGCCTACTATGGAGTAAACCTTTTGAGCCATTACTGTGCTAACAAAATGTTTTTATGATTCTTTAGAGTGGAAGTGAAGTTCACTATCAAGGGCAATAGCTGTACTACAAAGAGAAATGATGCTAAATATTGGAGGATCGCAAAGTTCAGCAATGATACATAACAACTTGGAGGATCATCTAAATACATACAACACTTAGCACTTGTTCAAAAAGATGGAATCCAATTTTTTGTGACAATGAGATGGTTGTGTAGTTTTCTTTTGTGCTGGGATGTCAGCAGAGTAGATTCAGGCCCTTTTATACCATCCATCAAGATCATGAAAACTTTCTCCAACCACAAAACTCCAGGATTTGCCCTTTCGAGCTCGTTTATATTCACAACCAAACATGAACTTTCTCGCAAAATAAACGGTGGTAACCTAACTTGTTAACACGAGCATTCTGCGAAAGCAAAGAGTCCGATCGAGTTATCCAATCACACAAGACCGTACCCAGTCAGCTTCTGATGCTCCCAGCAAGTACTAGAGGAGAAATGTTAAAAGTGAATACAAGACGACATGATACAGAGATTGGGGGCCAAAGAGAACCATCTTTGCATTCAAGATTAAGAAGGCATATGCTGGTGAATCTTAACTACTTTGGTTAACCAATTTCCCTCCTCCAACTGCTGCTCCGGTGCTTCCCCCTGCCTAACTCTTGATGACCATACTCTAAGTTGCTAAGCTCTTCGCTGCTGCTATCATTGTTATCATCCTTTTGATGGTAATGTCTTCTCTTTCTAGTATTACCATCACTGGTATGTCGACTTGTGTCTCTCTGGTGCTTCCCCCTGCCTAACTCTTCATGACCACACTCTAAGTTGCTAAGCTCTTCCCTGCTGCTATCGCTGTTATCATCCTTTTGATGGTAATGTGCTCTCTTTCTACTAATATTTTCATGTTTCCTTTTTCGACTGTTGCTACGGGGCAAATGATAATTCTCTAGATCATAGCAGGATGACCTGTATTTATCATAGTCTGCCTTTTTAGAGGAGCAGATACTGTACTGCGTATTGGAACCAAGATCCTCTGTACCTCTTCCCTGATAATGTTCTTCATCCATACTAGGCTTGCGACTTGCCTGGTCACAAGTTCCATTGTACCGTTCTTCATCGAAAGTACCCTTTTGACTAGACATCTCACTTGAAAGGCTAGTGGAATGGTCATCACTAAACTGTCTGTCGTCATCAGTGTGATCTGGAGATTGCACATCTTGCTTTTCATGAAATCTTGATTTATTCTCTCCATACTCCCTGGAACAATTTTTTCCTCCTCTCTTTTGCCTCAGTGGATATTCCTTGTGTTCCATGTTGTACCTTTCTTGATCACCATAATAGTTATCTTCGTATTTATGATTTTTTTTCAGAGAAACCCTGTTGTTTTCCTTGTAGATACCTTCAGCAGAATCACAATTTTGAGTTCTCCCTCTCTTGGAAAATTTGTCATGTCCTATGTATCTGTCATGCTTTTCAGTTAAAGCTGAATATTCTTCTCTCCTACTACTGGACTGCTCTCTCTTGATTGGATCTCGTGTAATATCTGACCCTTTGGTAGGAGAACCACCACTGTTGGACCTTCGAGAGTGGAACCTAGTATTAAAATAAAAATAAAAATGTAGCTGTGATCAAGCAACTGACAGTAAGCCATGCAAAAAAAAACTAGAGAGATTTAACAGGTACAGAAAAAAAAAAAAGATGTAATCATTCTCTCTGATCCAAGCATGTGTGCTCATGATACGATCCCAAAGGACAAAAACAAAAGGTTAGAGCCTCTATAAACTACTGTGTCAGTGTCACCGAATTACTTGCCTACACTATATATTAAGGTTTTTTTTAGTCAAATACCTTTTTTTGCTTGGTGTTCTATCTGAACGCCGAAACCTCTCGGATTCTCTGTAATCCACCTGCTTGTCATACTGGTATTCAGTTGAAATACCAAATAAAGCAATCATTCTTTTAATCCAGTATTTGGGAGGAGGGTTATCCCAATCCGCCCATTCATAATCTCCTCCAGGGTTGCGGAAGCAGTGAATGAAATTGCAAGCAGTACCATGGGAACATGTCTGAATGAGTAATGGAGATATGAACAGGATGAGTCAACATGCTACGACTGGTCAGCTGAACTGAAAAAATATCACAAGTAGCCAAAACATTCACATATTATAATGACAGAAAACTTCAGCATATGTTTAAGCATCAACTATATTGCTTTTCCCTTCCTCAAGGACAGTAGTCGTTGGACCTATTAGTCACCATAATCAATTTTAACTATTACTGGTCAAGATAGATGCTTGCGACACAAGACTGATTTAATGCAGCACACAGCTGAGACAAATATATTTTTCCCATACCAACATGGGTTTCAACCCTGATGCCTTGCAGAACCTATATCACAAAGACTTGGGTGTCAATATTTGACATAAGTGTGCATCTAAGCATGGTTTAAAATATAATAATGAGTCAGGCGGTATAGATATAATTTACCATTCCACCTGACATGATACCAACACCAGCACTGTAGGCCGCTGCAGTCCCACAACAACTCCGTGGGGTCATTGGAGTGCAGCGATACTGCAGTAACTCCATGGGATCACTGGGGTGCCACGATACTGCAGTAACCCTGCAACCGCAATCCCACAGCGACCTCTGCAGGACCACTAGAGCACGAGATCCCATAAAATTATTTTTTATACTTTTTTGTATTTTTAATAATTAAGTTAAAATTTTTATTTTTAATTAATATATTTTATATTTAAATAGTACCGCAACCATATTGGTACAGTGTGATATGGTATCGAAACCTTATCGTTCCAGTTATAAACCGAAACTCCGATAAGACTTGAAATTTTAAACTTTGGATCTAAGTTCGATGATAGTTGTTTCTAAAATATTTTATGCATGATCAAAAAGGGACTTCATGTCTATACACAGATTCATAATAGGTAAGAGGTCAAGAAGGTGCATACTGCCCATATTAGGTACTACCTGTAAAAAATTAATCCACAGTCAGAAAACTGTCATACCAAAAGAATTTCAGCATGTCCCTATGAACTTAACGTTTTATATATCGCACTAGTGGTAGACTGCATCCATTATGATAAAAATTTCTAAAATGTTTTACATATGCCACTAGTGGTAGGATGCATTCATTATATGCGAAAATATAAATTTCTGCATATATCTATAAATTTCATAAGCAATCATAGATGCCACACTGCCGTAAGTGCTAAAATGCATGCTAATTAATATTGTAATACTTAAAAAATTAAAATACTTAATATGCTTGTCAATAGTAATACATAAAATTTATGAAGTTAAAATTTAGCTTACGTTATTTTTAATAAACTTAATATAAATTGAAGTTACTCATAATAAGTACTGTCTCAGAAATAATAATAAAATAATAAATAACGAAAATATTTATATTCTTTATTAACAAACTTTATAGTTATTTACAACTTTCCTATTGCTAAGCGACAGATATGCTAATAATGAAACAGTGAACGTTAATTATAAAGAATATTTGTGAGGTCAATTTGTAGGGATATGATATACAAACAAAATTTGTGGCAAAATACAAAAATCAATCATTTATACAGATTATAACGACGTTTACTTCTACAAGGATGTGCACTGATGGAAAAGATAAACATCGCCATACCTTGAACTTTGACTTCATGTACTCACCACATATAGCAACCTTCCATCTTGTAACACTGACAAATTCACATGTCACCTAATTCAACAACCATGTTAGAGCTTTGACAATTAAAAATCAGTAAGAAACAAGATTCAGTACAGAATTGATTATTTTCCCTGATTTTCCAAACATGATATTTCAAGCCAAATGATTAGGCAAGAACCTGTTTTCCAGCAAAGTAACGGCCATTAATACTGTTATATGCAAGTACAGCCGAATCCAAGGACTTGTAGTGCACATATACATTCCCACGCAGATGATAGGAACCGTTATTGCATACCTAATCATAGGAATAACAATTTAAGAACTTGGTTGGTTAAGATAACATTAACATGACATTAACATGCAAAAAGTGCAATTTCTAATACTAAAATCGCAGAAATATTTATAGACATTAATGTGACTAGAAAACATGCAGAATGCAGATAGTGAGAATAAAAAAGGTAAAGGAATTCTCGAAAATGATATCCAAGTGTTATTAAGTTAAATATGTACTACAGTGTGCACATACGGTGGAACAGTTTTCAGGATTGTAAATAGATTCAAAGGCCATAAAACCACCATACTCAGTTGCACAAAATGGAGAAATCTCCTTCAACAATATTTTTTTTGGTATTAAAGATCATAAAAAATGATAATTGAACTATGAGAGCAATGTTGCAAATTACATCCAGACACATCAAAAGTAATTGCAGAATAGTTTGCATAGATGGAATTAAATATAAGAAGGGCCAGAGCAGGAAAGTACAGCAACCACCGACCAACGCACGTATCATTAGGCATTAGTGACATCTTAGTTTGCAGATTTGAAAAGACCACTATTAATAGAATTACCAGCACGATCCAATACAGCTAGCAGAAAAATAAAAATTAAGGAGCTTCATTAACATGGGTGAAAAATAGCTCCTGTTTTATGCCAATTCAAATTGAAAGACATTTTTAACATGGGGAAAGACGGAAAGACTTTTAAAACTGATGAAATGTATTGGCTATATTGGTGGGCAGGATGCAGCTGAACCACACAGTATTTACATAAATTCCTTTATATTTTGTCACAATTATGAACATTAATCTGGTGGACACAAAACTTTTGCATAAAAATGTTGACAAACAAGGCATCAGGCAACCTTGAAATTTACAAGTTCACCAAACTTCAGGAACTCTGTATGTACATCTTCATAAAATTCTTCATAACAGCGGTCCACCTCTTCATCAGTATACTGACATATGCATAAGTTAAGGTAGCATGTTAAGGTCACATGAAAATTAAGTAAAAATTAATCACAAAAATCTACTTCCTGAGAAACACTTATACAATGGAGCGAAACATCAGAACAAATATGTATCAAACTCACAGCATACTTGATTCTAGATAAACTCAAATTATCAACCTTTTAATATAATTCATAAAACTACAGGAGTAATTGTTTCTTTTGTTTTATGAAACTCACATACTACTTCATTCTAACAAACTAACAGCATACAAAAACACCATTTAGGGTCGAATACATGGAACTTATTTCTACTTTAATTCTATTTAAGACCTTATCACCAGTAAAACTCCAGGTCATCTAGATAAATTGAAGGTGCCAATTATTTTAATCCAAACACCATTTTTAGGTTTCGTAACAGCCAGGTCCTGACCATTCACAAAAAAGAATTGCAAAAAATCATTTTCCTGCTCATTTATAGGACAAACCCAAAATCATCATGTTCAATAACAAGAATGATTAATCTCCATGAATCAAGAACGACACCTCAGATCCACATGTAGAAAATCTGTATGAAATAAAAATTTATTTATAGTTCTTACTTTTGATGGATTTATGTTACAGCATAATGCACCAATACTAATGCATGATTCACTTGAAAAGGCTTGTGGCTAGTTAAATTTAACCAAGCCAACTAATCTGACCAAGAATATCTCACCTTTATGCAAAAGCAACATTCAAATTTATATGTTCAATAAAAAATTACGTATTTAGATTTATGTATCATCTTTGTGGCAATTTAATATCCAAAAGCTGATTATTTATGCACACTCTAACTCAAAATTTTCAGTATTAACAATAGATGCTACTCCTATCAGACTCACAAATTCAGCATATTAATTTCAACTAAATCAGAAGTACATATGCGGCATTTATAACCTACGAAATAATACTCTACTAGGAGTTAGTACTCTGAGGTTATTCAAAGTGTGATTAATGATAAAACTTCACTATACATAAAAAGGAGATCATCATCTGCCAATAAAATACTGAAAATCTTCAACCAAACATCAATAGATCAAATATAAGAAATGGATGATGCGCATGCATGGAGTCAACTAATAGATACCAAATAAATCTGGCAATACATGTATTGATTGCAAAAATAAACAGATGAGAGAAGGTGTGAATGGATCACAAAGTCCTGAAGATAGGAATACACAGTGTGTGATAAAATATTGAACATGATGAAATAATAGCTATAGAATCAGTGAAGTAGGATACAGAAGACAATTAAACTTTCCAGCTTCAACAAAAGTAATAACCTTGAACCTCCATTCGAGCATTCATCAAGACGAGCCTCTGATGCGATATTGTCAAAGAGAATACAATCATGTTATATATTTAAAAAGATAATGGATTTACCACACTCACTAGCAAGAAACCGGCCATTTAAATATACAAAAGAGAAGATATCAACAAATATTATCACAATGACTTAAATTCTTTTTTTAAGGGGAAAATACTTCACACTGCTTATTGGAAAATAATTTACAGATACTAAATTTATTAATTTGATAAAATCTTATCAGCCATTTGCCTAAGAAAGGTTCTTAGATATGTATTAACTGATCCAAGGACAAATTAATTGCCACATTAATGGATAAAAAATTAGACAAGTTAGAACACGTAATAGGTGGTGCAATTTTTCCCAACTATTCTGCTATGATAATAAAAGAAACGGACTATGAAATTGTAGTAAATGATAACTTGAAGATCAAACAAATAGCATAATGAGGATACCACATTATCCACAAGAGTGGATGATCTTACAAACCTCTAACCCCTCATCTTGCTCCCAGGAAAGTCCAGGACCATTGTACATATTTTTGATGAGCAATGTACCAGATTTATCAGGGTGAAAGTGAACTCTACTACACCGTGACCCAAATCGACAAGCCCCTGTCTTAAGGTGAAATGGGCAATGAGCCTTGTCCTAGAAGGAAAGAAAAAAAACCTAAGTTCAGAATAACAGTCAAATTCTAATGTATATACTATAAAAAAAATGTAAATTATTTTCAGAAATTAATAGATGCTGAACAACCATTGGGAACTAAAATCCTTGGTTTCAGCATGCATACCTGCTCTGTACCAAAGTTTGGAACCTCTTGGGCAACTTTTTCAAGTACTTCTTGAGCCGAAACTGATGAGCCTTCCATATATGAAGCAAAAGCCACAGATTGTGGTGGTAGTGGATTGGACGTTGGTCGGTTATCATCCTATAATATAGTGAAGATTTCAAAAACATAACCAGTAATACCAATCACAGCAAATTACTAAACAATTGGAGATGAACTAAGTCACTAACCTCTTCAGGTTGCTTTTTGTAAGTTCCCTTTGCAACTTTAACCCTTTTCTTCTTGACTATGATCTCATTTCCTTGCCAAATGATTTCAGCAGGCCCTTCTTCAATGTAATCCCATTCATTGTCTTCATCCAACTCATTTTCCTGTGCATAGTGATGATTATTGTACAAGTATAATACAAAATGCTTAAGAAAAGTTTAGCCACATTGTTCACGATTATAACTTCTGACATAATCCTAAAGAGTAGTTTTTCGTTTATATGATTGTTCATATGCATGTTTCACAATCCAGCACAGTATGAAGTATAGAATTGAAGTTTGATGTGTTAGTCAAATGTATACATCAGAACATATAAGTTACATAGTCAATTCAGAAAGGCTTGTATAAAACGGGCACTCAAGTAGTTCTTCATAAAATTATATACAACGAAGATTAATAACTTGATTTGGCAGTTTATCAAGTCCTTTTGAGCATTGTACAATTAGTACACATTATTCACAATAAAAAATCTACAAACAAATTCTAAAGGTCTAAACTATAAGCGATGATTTTGAAGAATAGATAAACAGGATATGTTTCAATTAACTTTAATGACTTTTGGCTAACTAATTTGTATCGATTTCCTCTAGTTGAGTAGGTAACAGATTGAATTCAGTTGGGCGTGCAGCGATAAACAAATTGCACGCAGTAGTATGGTGCAGTAAGACATACCGAACAATTAGAAACAAAGAGGTCCAAAGAAGTTTACACGGTCTGCAGCCGAAGCAGAATCTAAAAGCACAAGATTACCAAATAAAATGGAGAAAAGAAAAACCTTCTGTTCATGCGCTTTTTCCAGAAGCTTCTTCCGCTGTTCCTCCTCCTCAGCCGCCTTCCTCGCGGCGGCGGCCTCCAGCCATTGCCTCTCCCTCTCCTCGAACACCCTCCGCTCCCTCTCCGCTATCTCAGCTTCTTCCTCTTCCCTAAGGCGCAACCTGAGCAGCTCCTTCGGATCAGCGAGCCGCACCTCCTCCTCCTCCCTCTCCCAGATCGCCGCCTCCCTTCGCATCTGCTTCCGCTTTAGCTTCTTCACTGTTTTCCTTCTGTCCTTCCTCGTCTGACAGCAGTTCGCAGATGCCAGTGCATCATCAAGCACCGCCGATCCCGTGCCGGCGGACCGCTCTGCCATCGGAGGCGAATGATCGACGAAAGACCGACCGGGTAGGGTTGGAAAGTACGAGCGTCGCCGAGATCGATGATGGGGTGTTGGTTGAACCGAGCCAGCCTTTGGCAGTTTAATTGAGCCGAGCCGGCCAATTCTGTTTCATTGGGCTAAACCGGCCTGTTGGTACTTTAATTGGGCCGAGCTGGACTTTAAGAGTTTAACTGGCCGCGCCAGCCTTCTGTTGGTTTAATTGGGCCGATCCAGCCTTTTAGGGTTTAGATCATTGTTCACTGGTTTGCTCGAAATGTTCTCTGCCTCTTTCTTGGTTTGGCTAGAGGCGTTTTACGAGTTTTTAACTGGGCGATTTCACTGTGGAGGGTGATTCCGAGTTTCTTCTACAGAAGATTGTTCAACGGTGATGAGATTAGAGTCGATTGACCCTTTTTGGATTGTCTGATGGCGTGATATGGCGGCATTAAGCGAAGCTGAAGACGGTAGCAGCCCAATCCTTCGAATGAGCAAGCCATAGAGAAGGATCAGCGGCCCTGGTGGAGATCTTGTCATCATGATCGCAACTATGGTGCAAATATTACATTGTAACATAGATCATAAAACCCACAGATCAAAGCTTTCTAGGTATGTATTTTGAACCTCCAATATTGATTTATCGTCTTGTGGTGGAATCCTCTCTTACTATCATATCTTTTTTTCTCTCAAAAATAAAGTTTTTTGACAGATTTTAGCCATCCTTGAAACTTCAAAACGATCATAGTTATGCAAATTCATTCGGGCAACAAATGCATGTTTCTGATCAGGATATGGTGCCATGTTCATCACAACGTAATCACGGCCACTTGTGTATAGTAGCAAAATGGCAGCTTGTGCCCCGGCGGGTGTAGTACAAGACCATGTTTGAATCTCAAAAAAGAATTTTTTTTAGAGGTCGACTTCTAATTCTCCATGAATTATACTTTGGAGAAGATTATATACCTCTAGATTAGTTATACTTTGGATGAATATCTTAGAGTCTGGCTTTTGAATGTGTATAGATTGTGGTCGAGTAGGCAAATAAAGAGGAGGAAGGAGAGAATTGATGGAAAAAGACTGCAAGCTGTCCAAGAAAACTCTCAGAGCATGCAAAACCTAGCAGCCACAAACAGAGCAGGCAGTCCAGGGAAGTGTTGGAGCTTTCTTTTGACAGACCACCAAGATGACAAAGTAGGGTGTCATGCCTCACCAGTCCCTCTCCAGGAAAAGGATCTCCCTTAACTCCAAAAACAGCCATGCCCATGCCCATGCCCATTCTGCACTGTCAAAGTGCCCATATAGTATGATGGTCCCAAGATCTGAACATAGGCACACAGCATTCATTCCTGTCTTTCGATCTCTCACAGGGGGCTGAACCAAAATTTTGATAGCCAAGTGGATTGCCCTCTCAATGAGCAAGGACAAGCAATGATGAAGGTGGTGGAGGATCATGATTGAGGGTTATAAAGTTTTTGATGGGCATGTTATGTTTAAATAGGTGGTAAGATGAACCAAGTGTAAAAATAATATTAAACATTTAGTTTCTCTCAGGTGATTAGGTTCATGTATGGTTCATCGGAACGGTCATAGTGATTGTCATGGATTTTACCCTTTCAATTTCAATATCATTTCATGGAATGATTCCGATGCGAATTTATAAAATAAAAATAAAAAAATTTAAATGAACATATAAATTACATTAGTAATAAAAAAATAGATGACGCTATAAAAATCAATACATCAATACTTAATTATCATATATAAATACATCAATACATATTTATCATGCAATAATGAAACAAATACAATAAAAATTTTACCTTATCAAAGTTAATACCATGAGGAGGAATTAAATCTTTATTATATTCTCTTTGAATATCATTTTGATTAAATTATTTTTCAACACACGTGGATTGATATAAATTAGAATTAAATTGTCTATATGAATATTTATTTGATTTAGTTGTTGAAAGATGTTCAGAATTAGATATTTGACTTTGTAATAATCTCTCATCACGATGATTGTAATATTTAAAATTTTGATACCCAACAGAATTGTTAGTATTACTTGAGGATTCACGGTGTCCAATATTGCTCTAAAAAGATGTCAAATTATCAGTAATTAAATCTTGTACATTATTAAAATAATAATCTTCAAATTCATTATGTCTAATTTCACTTGTATAAGATGACTAATAATTAGATGATCTATCAAATGAATCATATTTGGGTTGATCGCTGCAATAGTATCCATATCGACTTGATTGATATAACTTCTTGATTCATAATCATCTCTTACTAAAATTCGTTGGTTCCCTCTTAAAATTAAATATCTCACAATACTCATATATTGTTGTGAAGATTCAATCAAATGTTTTTTATCATTAGCATTAGGAAATTTTGATAAACTTGTCAAAAAATAACGTCGTCTCTCAAGCTCAGGTCAATACTCATAATCAGTATCTTGTGTTGAATAATAATTTTTATGACCTTGTACCCATGTTATATCCGTATCATGTTAATCATCTTGGTGACTTTGATGATTATGATATTCACCATGACTTTATGACTATGATATTCATCTTTCTTGATTATTTTCATCATTTTGAATCATCGTTGTCATCACTTTTATCACTATCTTCACTATCATCTTTTCATAAAATTTATTTTCCTTTAAATTGTGTTGACTTTTCTATAATATTCTTATTTTTTAAAATGAATTTGAATATTTGTAGTTGTGCTGTGTTCTTCAACTTCATATGCTTGATTTAATTATGTCAAATCATCATCTTTTAAAACTGATAGTTCCTTATCTCTTGATCATTCATTTAAAATGTCATTATTATGAAAAATGTGATTTAGATATATTAAGCCGTAAAAATTATCATTTTCATTTTTACACATTATATTTCGTAATTGTAATTGTATATTGTAATGAACATAAACTAATTTGTGTAACTTTTCAATAGCCAAATGATTATGAAGCTTTATGTGTATCAAAGATCATGTATTTCAATTTCTTTCATATTTCAAAGATGAACATATTTGACTTAAAACTTTTATTGCAGGTTTTTTTTTTTTTTTTTTTGTAGGTGAGACATCTTAACCATAATTGCTTTACCATTCAGTTGATACAAATAAATATCATATATATTTTTGTAATTATAAATATTTATAAAAATTAAATTTAAAATCTAAGGCACTTTTTTAATTGTCATTTTTGCTAATGGAGAGTCAAATTCACCTATCTAGCCTATGAATAATTTAATATGAAAAAGGTAAAATAAATAAATTATTATTATTTATGCTTGAAAAAAAATATAGAAACTAAAAAATAATTATCTCACTAATTACTAAAGTTTGTGCATTAAATCTCTTGATTATAATTTTTAATCTTCGTTTAATTTCATCATTATAAATACAAGTTCTAGAATATTAAAGTAATAAATTTAGAAAATATGCTGAGATCAATAAGGTAATAAGAAATTAGAAATGAAAAATTTATAAATAATTTCAATGACAAACTTTATAGTTTTTGCAATTTAAATAAATAAATTAAATTATCATATGTAATATTTTATAAATTAATTTATATAAATTATATAATTACTTGCATCAATAATATTCTAATATAATTGTCAATATATCTTTTATTATCATTTTCAAATAATTGAAATTATTGGATTTTATCTTGGTCAGTTAATGTTAAAAATTTTACTAACACAAATATCACAAGTTTTCTTTCAAAATCTTCAATCTATAATGATGTTTATAATTTTTTCTACATTTTTTTTCTTTTGCTGGTGTTATTATATACTTCTCAATCATCAGAAGTACACATTCTTTTCAAATATAAAGAGTATTGAATAAGACTTTCAATTGAAATAAACTTTATCGCAAATGGAGTTATTTCTTGTCTCAATAATTCATGGTCATTTATAAATGTTTTCATTAAATTTACAATTTTATCACTATTATATATAAAATTCATTATTTGCTTCACTTTCTCAACACACTTTTTTATCTTCGTCATCTTGTCAATATCTTCTAACACGAGGTCAATACAATGTGTTGCATAAGAAGACCAAAACAAATGTAATTTTTTTATTATTAATTTTGTACCATCATCTTTATTTGCACTTTCACTAGCTACTTGTGACCACTTGCACAATATTTTCTTCCTCGATTTCGTCAATAATTTTATTTAACAAAGATAAAATAAAATAATTATCTTTGCTTTATTAGTGCAATCAATAGAACTATGAAATACCATTTGATGGTCACAGTATATCATAAAATTTATAATTAGATGCTTATTTTACGTGCTCCAACCATCGTACATTATTATGCATCATACTTTGGCCATTTTGATCTTCAAATGCATAAATATTCATTTATCTCATCAACCTCCTCTTGTAAATAAATATCACTAATTTGATGTCCCGTGGAACTTTTTATTTTTGTTCCAGCCTCATCAATAGTGTTTATCATGGATTAATAGTATTAACCATTATCTACTGCATTAAATGGAATAACATTATATATAAACCATTTTGATATTACTTTACCAACATCTTTTACTTTTTTCAATACCAAACCAATTTTTGATACTCTTATGTTTTGTGAGAAACATAAAAAGTCAATTTCGTTTGATGATAATTGAAAATCCTTTTTACACTAAAGCTTTGAGACATTCTTTTTCTCGAACTGAGATCTAAGCCAAAGGAAGAACTAACACTAGAAAATCCTATAATTATAAAATTGGAATGGATAAGTACATTAAATTGATAAGATATATGCACATGAATTTAAAATATTATTTATATATTGTTTACCTTGACCATCGTGATTACACATCGTCTCTTTAATGGCTCTTGTTTTATGACTTTCTTTGATGACTTTTTATAATTCTTGATTTTTTTAATATCTTTGATGTCTTCTTTATCACTACTGTCATTTTCTGATACACGTATGTTTTATGTAATTGACTCTAAAGCTATTTATTTTTTCTTTGCATTGAATTTCTACTTGCCTTAGAGTCTTGAAGATGTTTTTGTAACATCGATAATATTTCTTTAGAAGCTTTGTAACATGCTTCGACATTTCCAATAGCATGTGTAATACTGCTTTAATCTAGTAATTCCTCCTAATATAACTTTTCCTCAAAATTTATATTGTATTATTTTATGATTATCACCTATTATTTGAT
>JBAMHZ010000072.1:1987880-1998748 GCA_037177395.1 Alpinia galanga
TCAAATGTAATCACTATTGTAATCAAAGATTACATTGTAAATCGTAATCAAACATAGTAATGTAATACACATTCCATTGCATTCCATTACACATTCCATTCCATATTACATTACATTACAGCGTACCAAACATGCCCTTAATGCCTAAGAGACACTTGAGCTGCGTTTAGTACAGGAGTAATGTAATCAAGTTTGTAATGTAATGTAATCTTGATTACATTACTGTGTTTGGTTGGCTACCGATATGTAATCTTTGATTACAAAGGTTATTATATTTTTTTATTTGGTGTCTATTATTACTGCATGTCGTTGATCGTTGGCCGACGATAGCCGACTGACAATCGACGATCTTTGGTTGTCTACGATGACCTCATAATGTAATCGGATTACATGTGTTTTATCCTCTAATTAAGATTATAAGAATTTCTTATATTTTATAATCTAGATTCCATTATATTGTGATTTTAAAATTATACCAAATAAAATAATTTATTTTGTAATATAATTTTGATTACATTATAAGTTGTCAAATGCAATCTTAGTGTTTTATAAATTGGTATGTGTGTGATTTGAAGATGAACTAATAGAAGCTAAAGGGCGGGGTGTGATCGATCGAGGAGCTCATACAAAGTGTGACTCAATAAACTTCTACTTATTCGAACACACTGAAGTGAAGTGAAAGAAGAAAAAAAAAAAATTAACTGTGTCGTAAATGTAACACATCTTAAATAGATGCACTCTTAGCAACAAGATCTCCTTGCCGAAGTTAACTGATAAGTATGCAACTAAAATAACAAATCGTAGTATATATACAAAGCGAGCATTCTTTAACCTAAACAATATTAGAGGTACGCCTTTAGTGTAAATTATAACTAATTTACATATGATATTAGAGGTATAATCTTGTCTAACCGATGGCTCCTTGCAAAGAGAAGCTAAATTCTAAAAATATATTTATTTATTTCCTAAATTATTATTATTAGTTTTTTTGAAATTTACATCAATTCTAAAGTTTTTCTTCTTTTTTTTTTTATATAACTGTTCAAAGACAATTAATTGTTAAACGGAAGAAAACAAAGTTACATCTCCCACGAGGAATATGTGGAGCCCACGCAATCCATAATTTTTTTGGCTGTAATTTAATTTAAAAAAAAACAATTATCTATTACCATTTCTGGAAAGGAAACGTGCTCCCCGAGCATAGGAAATAGTAATAGTAATTATTTAATAACATGGTAACTTTAATAACTATATAATTAAATAATAAAACTAAAAAAAATTACATAAATTGAAAGGACATTTTTTTATTTATGTTATTAAAAAAATTTCTTTTTTTTTTAATATTTAAAGGGTATAAACAAATAAAAAGAGTAAAATTCAAATTAAATTGTGCTTTAAAATTATCTAATAAGTAAAATAAAAAGAAAATTATTTACATTCAAAATTAGTTAGCCGAAACAAACTGACGCATTTAAATTATAAAAAAAATACACTTTATTTTATAATTTAATATTTAAAATATTTTTTATTCTATTGAACAATTTTAATTAAAATTAGTAAGATGTTATTTTAATAATTTTTAAAAGAACTTTTAAGATATGGATAATGAAGGATTTTTTTTTTGCAAAAAAATAATTAAATAATAAAATGAGGAAAATTATATTATAATTTAAAATATTTAATTAAATAATATAAAGTGGGGGAGGGAAAAAAAAGGCATCTGTGCCCAGCTCCCGCCGTTGCTTTTCCAGGTCACTCGAAAAAATCTCTCGCTGTTTTGTCGTTTTCTTTTCACAGCCGCCGTCTCTTCCTTCCCCACCCAAACCGACGCTATAACACCTCCTTCTCTTCCAATCCCTAAACCGGCCTCCCCGACATCGCTGCGAGACTATTGGCTGACGGTGGGACGTTGGACCAGAGCTGTGATCTTGAGGTGTGGGTCGGGAACTCGTTTCCGCTCTCTTTTTTGTTTGATATGGCTGAAGGAAGAGCAGCGTAGCAGTGCGAGGCGCAATATAGCTGCTAGGTTTTTTTGTCTTTTTCTTCTTCTTCTTCTTCTTCTTCTTTAGTTGAAAGATTATTTCCAAAGTGAAAGTATACTTGCAGCGGAAATTAAAAGTCGTATTTTGATCTGCTGATCTGGAAAAATTTTCATTTTTATTTGTTATGGATCTGCTTGCCTGTTGGTCAGGCTAAGAAAGCGTCGTCGCCAGGAAGGTGATGCTTGGTTGGTCGGCAGAGGGGAAGAGGAGGAGAGTGGCCTTCCATGAAGGTACTGTGCGATGTGTGCGAGAAGGCGGCCGCGACAGTAGTTTGCTGCGCGGACGAGGCAGCGCTCTGCTGGAACTGCGATGAGAAGGTCCATGCCGCCAACAAGCTCGCCGGGAAGCACCAGCGAGTGCCTCTGCTCTTCACCAGCTCCAACTCTGATTTGTCTTCTTCTAATTCATCTGTGCGAATCCCGACTTGCGACATTTGTCAGGTTGGTTATCTCTCAATATTTTGCTAATTGCCATTTTGAAGCGGTCTAGGAATTTTGTTTTCTTGACGAGAAAAAAAAATGGTTCTTGGACTTTTTTTTGTGGGAGTTTATATGTTCACATCATCCTAAAATTATTTGCCATAGTAACGATCAATGGTTATTCTTCATGCCTTTCTTGCAGAGTTCTCTAGTTTGTCAAGTGCTAATTCGGTGCTTTTCATTGCATATTTTTGAGTTTGATGTCGTTTTTCTTAAAACAAAATTCTCTTGGTTTCTTTCCTTGAAGTGATAAGTTTGCTTAACTAAACTTCATTGGTTCATATAATCCTTGTTAGATTTTTTTTCTCCTCTAGTAATGCTTAATGGTCCTTTTGACATCCTTTGGCAAAGAGTTAGTTGTGCCAATTTTGACTTCTTCGATAGAGACCCACATTACCCTGTCCCATCCATGCCACCCACATGAGGTGGATGGGATGTGGTAATCATAATCGTTGGTGGGGCGGGGCACAGATGGAGTGAGTACTTTTTGCCCTGCCCTATCCCATTTTGCGTGACTTGCTCATAAAATTCTAGGTAACTTAGTATTTCAAGTTCTTTTAGCTCCACTAAATTTCCTTGCTCTGCCTCTTCATGCCCCAATAGGCATCTGGGTCAGAAGTGTTTGTATGTGCTAATTTTGCACCTGTGGCAAGACAGCATTGAAAATTCTGATGTGTTTCATTTCTCGTTTTATTTCGGTTTTCTTTTTAAGAAAATGGAAGTGTTTCTTTTTTGTTTTAGAAGAAGCAATTTATTTGGTGTTACAGACATGTATTCGTATATTCCTTAAAAAAAACTTAGATGTTTCCATCTTTTGCAGAATTCAGCTTTCATTCATGCTAACCATCCTTTTCTTCAATTTTTTAATTATCCGATTTACTTGGATGGATATTTTTGTCATATGACTCATACGTCAATAATGTTTGGCAACTTGATTTTGAGGATTTTTACGTTAAAGTTCAGTATTTATCAGCAAAGATCAGGATTTTTACCCATGTTCTTTGCATGCTCTTTATTTTCGAGGTCACTTCCCTTTGGTATGTTAGGTAAGAGGCCATTTGTCTTGCCTCTTTGATTGATAGGTCTCTGTCTCCTTTTAAACCTCAAAGAGCTTTCCCCCTCTTTTCACTCCATTTGTTATCATACAATTCTTTTCATATCAACCGAAAAAGGCAATCGGCCTTCACGTTTTAAGATCTAAATATTTTCCCTTATGTTCACTAACTGAGATTTGAAAGGAAAACATGAGTTCCTTTGCGTGATGATCTTAACCTAATTCGGCTGGTTTTGTTTTCAGACCTAACTTGCTGTGAACTAAAACATAGTAAAAATTCTTTGCATCATGTCTGAATTCAGATGAGCTAATCAGAAATGAAATAAGAAAAGGAAAATAAGGGTCAATTAAAGCTGTTCATGGCAGCAAGTGGCTTCATAAATACTATCCAGTGTCTAGACAGGCAGCTGGCAGAAATAAGCCTTCATAAATAATGTCGATGAAAGCTAGCATTACTCCACTACCTTCCAATTTCTTTCTTATCTTTTTTTTTCAAAAATGCATAAATGATGAGGGATAATAGGTACATTCTCAAGCTTTCATAGGCACTTCCACTGACTAAAGGACCAAGCTGATTGTCTTCTACCTATTTTTCTTCCTTCTAAACACTAGGAAATGTTTTACTGGATTTGTTGGTGACTATGAATTGGTTTTCTTGGTTAAAGCATGTGCAACCAATCAATCATATATAAGAGAAAATAATTGAGATAGTATGGCCATGTTAACCAACACATTATATCAATAAGTTGAATCAACTAGAGGCAATGTGAGACATAGGAGACCTAAGGAAATTCTAGTTTATATAAACTAAAGTTTTTTAGAGATCTGAATATTATTATTAGGGGGCAAATTTCATGTAGTAGACCCTAAGAGTTCGGACTGGTATAGCTTTATGTCGTCAGCACAAACTTTCCTTTTCTTAGTTGATTTGTTCAACTGTTGCTAATGGGGAACTTATGGTGGACATGCGCCTTATATTATTTACTTTAAATCAACCAATCAGATTGAATTGGAAATAATTTTTTTATTTCATCCTATGAATTGTCCATAATTTGACAGTTGTGAAAAAAAAAATAGATTTCTCAATCGACTGAACGTTCCATGATGGTTATCTGCTTCCTCCTTGGACTTCTTTTATCAGTTGTTAACTTTCTTGCAATTCCGTTAGTTTGTCACTGCATAGGCACTACTCTTAATTTTATCATGGTATTGCATTGCAGGAGAAACCTGGGTACTTCTTCTGCTTGGAGGACCGAGCACTGCTGTGCCGGCAGTGCGACATAGGCATCCACACAACCAGCCCCTACATGTCATCGCATCAGCGTTTACTGATCACCGGCGTAAGAGTTGCACTCGAACACCATCTTGCCAGCGACGGTAACATGAACATCAGCTGCAGCAATGGCAACAACACAAGTAGCGACAGTAACAGCAACAGCATCCCGCGTACATCAGTGGTCTCAGCCTCAGCCAATTCCAGTGCCAACAAGAAGCTTCCAGAGGCCACATCAGGGTATGCACTGGAGGAGGGTTCGAGGCCACAATGGCCATGGAATGAATTTTTCGACAACTTTGAATTCGATCCTTACTACGGTTTTTCAGAGCCTGGTTCCTCAAGTTGAAACTGGTTGAGGGAACAATTCATTCCTCGGTCTTCTTCAGGGAATAAAATATTGTTCTTCTATTTAACATCATTGTCTTATCGATCCTTCAAGGTTGGGTGTTGGGCTGTGCTTGCACTCGGGCTCAATGATGTAGGAAAATTCTGATACTGGTGACTCGGATTTGTATCGATTGATAATTTTGAAGCATCAATCACTTGTTTCTGTTCCCTCTATACTGAGTTAGTGGACCTAAACTAAGGTCAATTCAAGTTATGTTGTACTAATATTGTTGTTAAGATAACAAGTTGTAGTCAATGCTTATTGAATGTTGTTAGTTATTTTTGCTAAGGGTTTATTATAAGCCATTAAAAATGTTTTGTTTTGTAATTTTAATGCTTTTTTTTTGTCATTGATATTATTATTTTTTGGATCGATCAAACCGATATCATTGGCTACAATTCAAAGTTTGAGTTAGTAAATGCTATCTCTTTAGATTTATCCATAATAATATTTTTTTAGTTGGTAAAAGTATTCAGATTTTAACTTCGATTAATTAATTCTGAGGATGACTGATTTAGTCATATGAAAATTTTTTATCAACATTTGAATAAATTGGGAGTGATAGATGGTCAGTCAATCTAATGTTCTTTAGTAAATTTTAAAGTAAAAGATCAATTTTTGGAGTTTACTGTTGTACTATTGATAATTTCACATTTTAGAGATAGTGTTCTATATTTTTTTAATAAATTTTATAAATTTATCGTAACCGACTGCACTGTGCTCCCACAATTAAATATCTTGCAGATTGGTGTGGCTGCTATTTTCACCATTCATGTCTCTTGGTGCTCAATAATTCGAGATTTTTTAATATCAAATATTTTTATAAAAAAAATAATTCACAATTATTACTTGTTTAGAATAATATTCGGATATTCTGAAAATAAATGTTGGTAAATAAATTTAGTATTAATATAATTAAATAAATAAATAAATAAATTTGAATATTTGATTAGACTAAATAAACAAATTTAAAATATATATGATTAGTTTATTAATATTTATGAAAAAAAATATACATAAACTATTAATATGAACAAAATTAATAAATAAATTTATAATATCAAATTGCTAACTGATTAACAAATATAAAATTTTTAAAAGTTGGAATTAAAAACCCGATAAAATTTAAACGGGTCGAGCTCAATTCGAGATTAAGGCCCCATGACTAGTACAGTAGCAGACTTGTACAAGAAAATAAGGGTTAATCTTTGGAGACTGTAAGTCTTTTCGAAACATCTTTTCTTCTACTGTATTAGTCCTTAATTGAGCACAAATTGTTCATTATAATTTATCTTTTTTATATTAACCGTGAAACTGATTGATTGGCAGGTGTTGAGGTGAGAGAGATTAAATAAACTAAAATAGTAATAATAAAGAAATAATAATTTTAATAAATTAACTCGTCACGTTGTCGAATAAACTTGAAAAATATGCAGTGGAGGAAGAAGAGCCACAAATGGCAGCAGCTTCGACGCCCACAAGCGGTGGATCGGCGTTGGAGCCAATTGGATCACACGTTTTGATTTCCACATAATCTCTCTGTCCTCATCTCTTGCTTTTGGAGGCGGAAGGCGCCGGCTATGAAGATCCAGTGCGACGTGTGCGAGAAGGCGCCGGCGACGGTGATATGCTGCGCCGACGAGGCGGCGCTTTGCAGCCGCTGCGACGTGGAGGTCCATGCGGCCAACAAACTTGCTAGCAAGCACCAGAGGCTCCTGCTGGACTGCCTCGCAGCCAGGCTCCCTCGCTGCGACATCTGCCAAGTGAACTCCAAAGCTCGGATTCGACCGATCGTCGATTGATTGTTCGATTCCTTTTTCTTTATGATCGTCGTGATTTTTTGGTTTGGCAGGAGAAGGCGGCGTTCATTTTCTGCGTGGAAGACCGGGCGCTCTTCTGCCGCGACTGTGACGAGCCGATCCACGTCGCCGGCACGCTCTCCGGCCAACACCAGCGGTACCTGGCGACAGGAATCCGCGTGGCGCCCTCAAGCTGCAGCTCGGCGAGCAAAGACACCTGGAAGATCACGAACCCCCCTGAGCCGCCGAGCCCTCGCCCTCACCCTCACCCCGCCGCGGCCGTCAGGGAAGCCCCTTCGTTTCTGCACTCCTCCCCTTGGGCCGTTCCCGAACTCCTTCAGCTCTCCGACTACGACTCCGGCGACAAGGTCAGCGTGCTTTTCCTCCCGCGATCGACGACGTTCCTGATTTGAGAACGATTGCTCAAAAAACTTCTTTCTGATCAACGCATGCAGAAGGAATCTCCGGTCGGATTCGGGCAGCTGGATCCTTTTGCCGATTTCGGTCTTCTGCATGATCAAATGACAGGCGGTGCCGACAGCCTCCACGCAGCCGCTCAAGTCCCTGAGCTCCCAAACTCCGGTGCAACTTTTGCAGGCTACTGCAGGAGCAGCAAAGGCAGCATTGCGCTCAAAAGGCCGAGGATGGAAGTGTCCGATGAGGATGATGATGAGTTCTTCACTGTCCCTGATCTTGGGAAAATTTATTAATCTACACTCGTAGGGTATCAGAATAGCTCATCCAGTGGATTGAATTTGTTTGAAGGATTACTTTAGAATCTTCCATGTTTTGATCTTGGAAAACATATATATTGTGCATCGTAAGATTGGGGAACTTTGATCTTGGAAAATAATTAAGACGAGTAAATAGAGTTTACTCGAGCTTTATATCATTTTTACAAGCATGAATTTAGTTTAAGTTTTACTCGAATTTGGTTTATAAAATCATAAACTCATTGATCGATATTATTTATCTTTGTTTTATTTTTTGAATATTAACTAGTAATTAAGTTTGTTTATTTAATTTAATAAATTATTTAAATTTATTTATTTATTTAACTTTGTTTATATTTAACGAACATAAATTTTAGCAAGTGCTTTTTGAAATAGTATAAAGCAATCAAATTAAACAAAGTGTAAAGTTAATTTATGAGGTATATTTTAGTAATTAAATCTATCATATATTTTCATAAAATAACAAATAATGTGACTTCTAAAAGTTAATTTGCCATCAAAATATTTTGTTTCCAAACCCTTTAATTAATAATTCTTCTGCACTCTAAAACTAAAATGAAGATCAAGTTTGAATTTCTCACACTTTGAAGAATACACTTCTAGAGTTAAAACACATTAGATATTCTTCCTCAACTTGCTGAGACTCCAAAGAACAGATGAGACTTGTTAAGGCTCCTAAGAACGTATGTAAATATCGCTTCTGCATGTCCATGTCCGTACGTGCTTTGTGTCTATGTGCCGTCTGAGTTTTTTCGTTGTCGATTGCTAGTGACACTGTAGTCAATGTCTAAATTTAGTATGTGTCATTTAACCGTAGTTGAATCATAGTCAGAATTCAATTCGATCGTGGCCACCAATAACCACGATGTTGTAGTTGCAATTGGGTCAAATTCCTATCAAATTTGGTTGGAATCTGGCTGATCATAGCAATGCCGACGATGAGCAAGATTGCAGTGCACACAAACAGCAATGATTAATCACATAGAATATCAAAGCCCAATCCCTAAATCCTAAGGGATCAGATGGTGGATGATGGTGGTGCTCATGGGTGCTTACATATAGTACCTCTATTATTCACTGTGAACACCTTCATTATTTATCATCTGATTACTTGCACATTGTAGTTCAATCCTTGACTCAAAAGAACCAGACGGTAAATAACGAAGGTATTTACAGATACTCACGGATAAGTTATACAAAATAATATTTCTCTATAGAGAAATGTTATCATGCACAACTAATCCGTGAATATATGTGAATACCTCTATTATTCATTATCTGATCGCTTATGTACTATAGTCGAATTCTTATACCTAAGGGGATCGAACAATAAATAATGAAGGTGCTCATGAATAAATTGTGTAGAATAGCATTTATATATAGAGAAAGAGAAAGAGAGGAGGGAAGATAATACCTTTGCGTGATTAATTCCTATGTAGCATGTGCAAAAATGAAGAATGCATAATAATCATCCAACTATTATCACTCGCGCCGCTCGACATTGTCGTCGATCTGTCGAATTCTGATTGTATTGTGGCTAAAATCTAGTCCAATCATTGATGTAATATTATAGTCGTTGGCAGCCATGATCGAATCAAATTCCAACTATAATTTAATTAGAATCTGATCATGATCGAACGACACAAGGATCCTCTAGAGTTCAGACAATAGCTATAGCATAACCGGATGATCGATAGCGACCAACAGCGACAGTACAGACAGTGTAAGGATGAGTCACACACGAAAGACCATCCCAAATTTGATACGTATTCTTAGGATTGATGCCCAATAAGTTTGATTAAGATTTAATTATTTATGCCGGCACAAGCTTTCAATAGTTGAATTAAGCCTCAAGTAAAACTTTTATTCCATGTGTTTATATTGATGCTTGCTTATTAAAATGTACATTCTTTTGCACTGATACGTTGGTTATTTTGTTTAATTGTGTTTTATTTTATTGTGTCATTGCAATTTAATTATACATCTATGATCATCTTTATGACAGCCATTAACTAACCTTCGAAATCGATGAGAGAGAATGTAGCATGTCATTGTTTTATATCCTCAAAACCAATGTAGATGTAGAAGAATCACCATGAATAGTTGCTCATCGTAAGGTTGGTTCTATATTGTTTATCGTAGGATATTGTACACCTAATTCTCTTCTTGTTGTGATTACTAATCGATTTAAAAAGCTGGATATCTAGTGCTAAAAAAGATGATCATGAATAGCCTTCAAGAAAGATAAT
Organism: Alpinia galanga; assembly: GCA_037177395.1. Lineage (NCBI taxonomy): Eukaryota > Viridiplantae > Streptophyta > Magnoliopsida > Zingiberales > Zingiberaceae > Alpinia > Alpinia galanga. The sequence continues at coordinate 1,997,902 of JBAMHZ010000072.1, forward strand.
TCAACTAGAACAATCCAATTCATGCATTTGACTTTGAAACCTCGTGTACAATTAGTGTGCTCAGATCTTGATTATCAAAAACAATGAAGAATGCCTGTTTGCTTACCTGAAAGCAGATAAATAGACAATGCACAAACCTCCGGCCAATAGCAAAAAATTGAAGCATCACCTGTAATATAAAAGTATATTATAGAAACATATCAAAAAAAGTTTGATGATAAATATTTATTTTAAACAAACTTTATATTGCTTCTTAAAAATAAACTCAATGATGTGCTGCTTTTGGGATGAAAGGCCCACCCCCTTGCCCCACCAAACACAGCTAGTTTCTCATTTTCAGATAACACCATAATACATTCACATGGTTCCAATGTTTTTCAGCTACTTTACCATGTTGATAGACAAGAATCTAAAGTATCCCTTTATGACATGATATTTATAATGTAATCAAGATATATAAGAAAAACAAAACAAAACAAAACTGGACATTTACTGAAACAGGCAAAAAACATCGATCTGCTGCAGTGCTGTTTCTGAGATCGAATGGTCGACTGTGCCACCACAGTCGAAGCAGTTTCCTAGCTATTATGCTCTGACAAATGACAATTGTATAACTTACAAGGTCCATAGTTACTAGTACAGGTCCTCTTGTATCTGAAGAGAATCAGGTGTACAATATCTGATTGAAAAAAAAAAAAGCAGGATCAGTTCCAAGTAAGATATACATAAATCAATGGACGCGATAATGAGATGAATCTATCTGCTTGTCCATAATTTAACAACAGATCACTGCAAGAAGAGGAAATTCTTTAAACTCCTTTATAATTTTCTTCTAACATGTTTTTGT
>JBAMHZ010000072.1:2008586-2020443 GCA_037177395.1 Alpinia galanga
TTAATTATACATCTATGATCATCTTTATGACAGCCTTGGGGGATTGAAAATTGTCTTCAATAACAACATCGACTAATGAATGGGTTTTACCACTATCACTGCATTAGCTAACCTTCGAAATCGATGAGAGATAATGTAGCTTGTCATTGTCTTATATCCTCAAAACCAATGTAGATGTGGAAGAATGACCATGAATAGCTGCTCATCGTAAGGTTGGTTCTATATTGTTTATCATAGGATATTGCACACCTAATTCTCTTCTTGTTGTGATTACTAATCGATTTAAAAAGCTGGATCTCCGGTGCCAAAAAAGATGATCATGAATAGCCATGCATTTGACTTTGAAACCTCGTGTATAATTAGGGCATATTTGGTTGCATATAATTTGCCTTGTAATGTAATCCAGATTACATTGAAAGGTAAATTTATTTATTTGGCAAGATTATATTACAATATACTTTGTAATCCAGATTACAAAACAAGCTATATATTTTATAATCTGGATTACGAGCTAAAACTTATATAATCCAAATTACGTTACAAGGTCTACAAGGTCAACATAAGTCAATATCGACCGACCACCGCCGCCGCCGACGGTCGACCACAGATGGGCAGCGACGGGCAATCGACGACCGGCGGCGATAAGAATGAATACTAAACAACTGAATGTAATTACTCTTGCAATCAAAGATTACATTGTAAACCATAATCAAATATAGTAATGTAATACACATTTCATTATATTATACATTATATTACGTTACAACGTACCAAACGTAGCTTTGTGTGCTCAGATCTTGATTATCAGAAACAATGAAGAATGCCCGTTTGTTTACATGAAAGCAGATAAATAGACAATGCACAAACCTCCGGCAAATAAAAAAAAATTGAAGCATCACCTATAATATAAAAGTATGTTATAGAAACATATCAAAAAAAGTTTGATGATAAATATTTATTTAAAAAAAAACTTTATATTACTTTTTAAAAATAAACTCAATGATGTGTTGCTTTTGGGATGAAAGGCCCACTCCCTTGCCCCACCAAACACAGCTACTTTCTCATTTTCAGATAACACCATAATACATTCACATGGTTCCATTGTTTTTCAGCTACTTTACCATGTTGATAGACAAGAATCTAAAGTAAGATATATAAGAAAAACAAAAAAAAAACAGGACATTTACTGAAACAGGCAAAGAACATCGATCTGCAGTGCTGTTTCTGAGATCGAATGGTCGACTGTGCCACCACAGTCGAAGCAGTTGCTTAGCTATCATGCTCTGACAAATGATAATTGTATAACTTACAAGGTCCATAGTTAGTATTACAGGTCCTCTTGTATCTGAAGAGAATGAGGTGTACAATATCTGATTGAAAAAACAAAAAAAGCAGGATCAGTTCCAAGTAAGATATACATAAATCAATGAACGCGATAACGAGATGAATCTATCTGCTTGTTCATAATTTAACAACAGATCACTGCAAGAAGAGGAAATTCTTTAAGCTCCTTTATAATTTTCTTCTAACATGTTTCTGTTCTTTCACACGCCTTGCAATGGGCACATAACCTAGAAGATCACTGACACTATTTTCTGGCTGGCATATCGTAAAACTAGATCCTACCAATTATGGCACAGGCCAGTGGAACAGGCTTATGGAATGTTTCTTTATAGACAGATGAAAATGATGCTGGGGACATTGCATAGTGGTCTATCGCTGATGTTCGCACATCTGGCATGTCTTGGCGGATTTGGGGTTGGCGTAGGTGCAGTGATCACAGGACCAGAGGTTGCTCTCATCCAAGCTGGGGCTGGGACTAGCTGATTTAGAGCTGTTTCCGATGGCTTTGTACTTGCCTCCCTTTGACTTCAAACCCAAACTCTTAGAGCTTGAACTCTTGCTGCAAGTGGCTTGGTTATTGGAAGAGCCAACATCCTTCAGACCAGTCTCTAAGGCTCGAACTAGGTTCTCAAAGTAGTTGCGGGTCACACTAAGATCATGAGACAAAAACATCAAGAGGTCATGCAAGAACCAAAATATAAAATGAAAACAGTACTATAGAATTTAGTGAATTATGCAATGTAGAAATTAGAATAAAATTAACAATTTCATAGAAGGGATTTACAGGAAATCTCGGGATCTATTTTAGATCCATTTATGCACAGGCTATAAGATGAGCTATATTGCATTGACCTATGATACATTATTCTAATAATGTTGCAATTAGTATGTGCAATAAATTTCTTCTACGCAACAATCCCATGCTTGCAAGACATCATGAATGAGGCAAGTATCACAATATCCAACTACTTACAAGTAGACAACTTAAGTCACACAATAGCTTATGCTATAGGAATATATATCGAAAAATTGGACCAATGCTAAACTCCAAATTCCCTATCATGACAAATGAGGGTTAAAACAAATGTACCAGGTCAAGCCGGCTAACTTAGTACGAAAATCATTGAAATCCTTCATTGGAATGTGTGCATCAAGGTATATTTGGAGCTCCTTCTCAGCACACTGATGAAGGCGCTCCAATCCAGACTCAGCTTCACCTAAAACAAAATTAAACATGATTATTTCAGTAATGGCATGCGTTGCTGTAGCCAAAGTAAAGGCTGTGGCATATGGACCTTGCAAATATTCAAAGAACTGCCTCTTGGCATGTTCATGCTCAGGTAGGTAATACCCATAGGCATATGTCCATTTCAACACCCGCCTACACTCCACTATCTAATATTGGCAACAAGAATTCTCTGTCAGAATGTCAGATGAATGAACCAGAAGGATACAATTTTTCATTCAATATACCTGTAGCCAGGCTTCTATTATGAACTTGAGCTGTGATTCTGGTTGGCTTTGTTGGTCGCTAAGCTTCTCAAGCTGAAACAAGAGGAACCGTTAGCAGGATACTGGCACATCAGAAAGATTAGTATTACAGCAAGACAGCCCTTTGGGTCAAAATTATTAGCATGCTCCACACCTCCAAGTCATGCATGCTGGGCCCTGGCCCTTAGTAGGCATGCATGGTAATAAATAGGTGCAGAAAGTAAATTTTCAAAGAAACCCCACAAATGCAATTAAATCTTTACCTTTTCATTTTGCATGCTATGCAGATCTGAAAGTGCCTTTTGCCTTGACTGCAAATAAAGGAAAATTATTACAGAATGCCATAGAGAACTGTATTTTATTATTTTCCAGGAGCTGGAACTGGCATAAAAAGAGACAACTAAATTAGTGACTTAAAATCCACAGGAATACAAATTCTTTAAGGGCTTGGAGCTAAAACTAACAGGGCATGATGCCAGCATAACATAAGAACGAAAAGCATCCAAAGTGTCGGATCTACAAAAAGCATTACAGAATCTATTATCTAGCAGTAAATATGCTTCTCCTTGAGAAGGCTTCTCTTGTGAGTAGAGAAGAGAAGTTTTCCAGTATCACAATTCCAGAAAATATACTGCCCAACACCCACTGAGAAGATTACGGTATATGTAATTGGTTAACCTTCTCAAACTCACTCAAGTTATCTAAAGAAATGACAGTGGCAGAATATATTTGCCTTTCAGAGATCTTTTCCTTGGTTCAAAAGATAAAACCACAGATAATAAACCATAATCTAAAACTAACACCAATTTGACAACTGGGTTTCATTGTGCAATCATTTATGCAAATGCATAGGTGTTCATGTCCCTGGGATGGAAGACACCAAAAAAATACCACAGTCAATTTGCTTCGATTTTTATTTTCTTTTTGTTAAATAACTAACTTTAGAAATCACGATGTTATTTTGCCAGTTCAAATTTTAAATTCAAGAAATATAAACTTCAACTTCTCATGAGAAATTAAAGTTTAAGGTAGAAGCATAATATTTGGCTAGAGAAGGAAACATCAATTGGGCAACTTCTAATGACTTCTTTATAAAGCAACACAACGTGACATGACGATCCAACTTGTTAGCTAGGTTTCTCAACCCTGTCAGCCTTGCTTGCACTAGCTACCATTAGACAACCACTTTTTAAGATGGTTATATCATGAAAATTTAACTTGTTACAATACTCAAACCTCTTAAGCACTTAGTTAGCAAGTATGTTAGTTGATCATTAGAGATGACAAATAATGTGATGATTTCTTTGAACTACACCACACACTAACAAAGTGACAATCAATCTATGGGATTTTGTTCTCTAATAGAGCACTAAAATTGAAGCTACGTGCATGGAAAGTTATACATACTAGTTCAATAAGAGACTTTACCAACTTGGTCACTCTAGTTGCTCAACCCAGATAAGTTCATATATAGATAGTCACCCTATACTCTGCATTTGCACTCAATCTGACAACAACAATCTTCTTGGCTCTCTAAACATCAAATTACCTCTCAGGAGGATGCAATAGCTTAATGCAGATCTTCTATTTGTGGAAGAATTTGCTAAATCACATCAGTGTATACTAAAATATAAAGGGGGTGTCAATTTGGATACAAGAGACCTTTTTCCTAAGCATTCTTCAGGTAGCCTACAATATTAAGGGGAACTGTAAATCAACACAACACACAGCTTCAAAAAACTAACTCATTACTCTCACTGTCAATGCTATGTTCAATCTTGCAACTATAGGATAATTCAGTTTCCCAACATATCTTTTGTTGGTGCCACAATCATCTCAAGTGGTTAGGTTTGTGATTTTGATGTGTTTGGCAAAGATTTAAGTTGAGTTCAGCTTATATTTCTGAAATATGCATCAAGTATACATGTGCTTAATAGAGTGCACATAGAAGCTTAGAGAGCTCGGTGACTCAACGCAAACAAATTGTTTTGGTTATGTTGGGTTGGATTGTGGTTGGATGTTAGAGGTCCATATCAAGGTGAACTTGGAGGCGAGCCATAGGATCACACATTGCCAAAGAAGCCTATGAGACAGCCTTAAGAATAGAATATGAAGCCAAAGAAGAAATGAAGGGAAATGGAAATGAGATAAGAAGTAAAACAATTGAGTACTTTTCTAAAAAGCAATGCAAGGATCCAAATTAGATTTAGAACAAGAGTTAATGCTAGGCAAGCATTAGAGTCTTGTAGTTTTCTACTGTAGGTCCTTAGTGGTGAATGTTCTGAGAAGGTAGTAGAATTGACAATAGTGTTGGAAGTAAAAGCACCTCAGTTATAGACTCTAAAGTAGATGATGAGTTTAAAAAGAATGGAATCAACTTGAGATTAATAGAAAATCTAGGACATAACTTTCTTGCAATAATATATGATTTGGGCCATTAAAAAGATTTTCAAAGAACTCCTAGATAGTTGGTTTTAAATTCAAATCAAATTTTGGTACACTTCTTGGTCTTACAAATCTACATTGTGGTATAAACTCTTTAAAAAAGATGGGCAAGTTTTGACAGCAAATGAGAATGACTGGTTTAGTTCTCTGTGGAAGGATAATTTAGGTATGCAGAGAGAAGGTACATGATTTGGAAAAAAAAAAAAAAGAACATATTGTGCTATTTGGGCCGACCCCATGTGGTAAGATAAAACTTGGTTATTGTTGGTTGTTGTATATTGTGCTATTTGGGAAAACCCAAACTCATGTGCTCCTTTTGGGAGATCTGTCAAATAAAAATGTAACAGAACAGAACTAATAGAAAGGATTAAGAGTCAAAAGCTCACATACCGACTGATTAGTTGCCCATCGTTCATAGTAATGGGTGTATCTCTCAAGAGAATTTTTAGCCATTTCTCTTCTCCTTTCAGATTCATCATACTGAAAGCAGTCACAAAGGAAGAAAATATACAAATGGTCAAGCATGTTAAAAGCTTCCTCCTGCAAGAAAGCAAGTAACATGATGAAAAAAATATACCGCTCCTTCCTGCTTTGCAGCTTCATAGCGATTACATGCATAGAAGCCACCAGTCCTTTCTCCATGTTCTGACCATGGGCCAAGGCATAGCCTACAAGAAAACTTATCATGCACACGGTAGAATGACGACATTAAGAGAACACTAGATTTCTGAACATGAGGATTCTTACCAACAAAACTCAAATCTACAAGGAGGTGTGCAGGTTATATGCATACATCCTTGGTTTTTCTCAATTGGACGCTTGCACTTTGGGCAGGGTTTTGAATTTGCCAATATCCTGCAAATGAGAGAAAAGATACATGAAAAATTGAATAAGTAAATGAGATAATAAATTTACGTGTAACAGAAAATTAAAAAAAAAAAACTAAAGCATGATTCAACACCAAAATGAAAAAAGGTTCATAAAAAAAGAAAATAAAAAAATTTCTAGACAACTTAAGTTTTATAATAAAAGGAATAAATATCATTTATAATCATTCTGTAAACTTTTGTAGCCTTCTCCTTATCTAAAGTTAAGGGATATCTTCAGATTGGATGAGCCAATTTTGCCTACACTAGTGAAGTGCATTAACAATATCAATTGTGTCAGTGTTATTGTCATTTTTATACACATAAATGGAGGACATAATTTCATGGATTTTGTCTCGAATGAGGTTTTTCCATTTTTTACTTCAATGCGTGTCAAGATGAATTTATATGTTTTACGCCTATAATCTTATTCCAATTAACTTATTTACTTGTAAAAATAAAAGTAAAAAATTATATAGTTGATTGCATTAGATTAAAAAAAAACAAGCTATAAAAATAATAAGCATTACTTGAATTCCTCTTAACACATGTCGTAATGTGCCAAGGTGTGCTAAGGTGTCAACACAACATCAATACTCATTGATACAATTGGCATAAACGGTGTAAGATAAATTATCCTGTCTTTTAGTGTCAAGTTTTGATAATTTACCAAAATGATATATTTCGTCAATGTCATTCGGTATGGTACATATTTTAAACCATGAACTAATTTTATGGTTTTTAGGTCATATAAGTATAAATTATTAACTTATGTAAAAGTACATATATGATGATCTGGTATATTACGAATTTGATTCAGGTTATATGTTATAAATTAATAATTTATTATTAACAAAGCTAAACTAATATTCTAACGGGTATATATAATTAGTTGCTATTAATATCATTTTAAATTGGTATATCATAACAGTCTTAATAAAAGTAATACATTTATATTTAACATAAATCAAATCATCAATAAGTTGTTAATTATTATTAAATAACTTAAATTAGTATTAAGAATAAATTAACTATCTGAATATTGTTAAATAACATTAATAATACCACTAATTATTTTATAAAATAAATATATTGTGAATAATATATTTCATTTCTGAAGATAATATAATACTTTAAAAAAAGTAGATATTACTAATAATTTAGATGAAAAAACATGCTTACAATTGATTTGAAATATTATTAATGTTACTAATCATCTTTAATTTACAACTAAATATTATTAATTATATTTACAGTTCAACAGCTATTATCATTAGTCATACTGGATAAAATATGAAGATCTGTTCTCAGTTGCACGTGGAAGAGAGAGGGTAATAGTTAGGTCCACACATGTGCTATTTGATAACAGTCTCTCATGTAACATGTTGTAGTGCAATGTACTTGTAACTATACTGATCAAGGCTCAAAATTTTGAGGCGTACTGAAGTTTCAATCTTTGATTAGAACAAAGAAATATTGTGCTAATATTTCGATGCATGATGCTACCAATGGATTGGAGTTGAAGAAGAAAGAAAATAACGCATCGGAAGAAGACATTGTTTACGTTGAATATGGTTTTAAATCTTGTACCATGCGTGACAAAACGGTCGAAACATATTATTCTGATAAATTATTGAAACTCAATATCACTCGGCACACAAACAATAACTCCTTCCTTTGTTTCATCTCCTTCCTCTTTGAACCTTCAATTTGTCACTAGTACCATCCATTGGAGTGTCATCACGATACTGGAATAGAATCTTTCCGATCAAAGATTGTGATTTTGAACTTTGGTGCCAAGTGATATCGAATTTCAGTGATTTATTGAAATTATAAGTTTCAACTATTTCGTCCAACACGGAACAAGATTTTAAATCATGATACTGATAGCTACATAACTAGTTGTTGCATGAGCTTGTAATTCAAATTGTTGCATATATGATGATGCATAACTGCTACTGCCATTCTTGCTATATTCATTTTGTTGAAACTTATTTATACTTATTTTCCTATTTTTGTTGTATTCCTACTTTTCACATTAGGGCTCATTGTCTGTTTGCCTTCATTTTCAGGGTAGATGTCATGTTAATTGTGCTAAACAGTGTAAGTTGTTTTATTTGCCAGATAGAGGTATATGATGTTAGTTATGTTTGTTGACACTAGTAGTTGTTCATTTTAATATGACAAGAGAAGGGTGACATCTAGCTAATGACCAACATTTACAATTTGGTAGATGGAGGCAAGGTGTGCCACTAGGCATGGCATACTCATACATAACAGAGTAGGAAGTTCATGGGAACGTGTAGGTACAAAACCCTCCCTCTAAATTCCTCTAAAGTTCTGGGACATGATTAGGTTGTCCTTCTAACTTGTACATAGTTTCAAAGTTTGGTAAGTTCACTAGCATGGCAAGCAAGCAAGAGCATTACACAACATTGCTTATTCTACCAAAATGCATATATATTTTGGGTAGGAAATGGATAGCTTTCATGAGCTTCAAAATTGAGTTCCTTTAATTGTTAATCTGAAAAGCAAATCTACTCGAAAATTTTCAAGATTGATGTTTATATCTTAATAGGTGGATGTAGCTTTTTTTTTTGTTCTTTACAATGAAGTATCCCTGCACCACATAGTATGTAAGACAATTCCCTGTTCAGAGAGAGAGCTACAAGCTTAAGTCCCTCCCAATAGTGGGAGCGCTATTATATAGATTCAAACTGATGATCTTTTGTAGAAATTCCTCCAGAGGCATTACCACTAAACCAAGCAATCATTAGAAGATTTGAAATTTTTAATAAGAAAATTATCGTAGAGAGTAAAAATACCCCACTAATCAACTTTGGTTATTGGAAACATAGAGAAGCAAAAGATAAGCAAAAATTTGCTCTTCCCAAGACCTACCAGTTCATATTCTCAGATTCAGCACTGTTTTTCAAAATCCATTTTGCCACTGTATCACAATCAACCGGTCGATGAGCTTCCTCAGTGCACTATGTTAGCATTTGACCAACCTCGAAAGTTAATGCAAATAGAAACTATATAAATAAAACATAATCGTATGTACTGAAGGAATGCATACATTCCAACAGAAGCCATATGAGCAATTGCAGCAAACATCAAAGCTTCCACTGCCAATTATATACTCAACTGCAAATTCACAACCAGGAGCAGGACACCATTTTGTCTGCACAAGGAAAAATTAAGAAAATGCAAGATCACCCATAAAAGATTTCATGATATTTTTGCAGATCAAGGATTCAGTAAAGTTTTCATGTTCCTAAATTAGTTGTTTCTGTAAATGACAGTTACATTTGATAAGAAAGGCAGTAAGATAAGTGTACCTTTCTGTTGTCTTCAATGTAAGATCTTAGAAGATAGCGAGAATACTTCTTTTTGTCTTCATGGGTTGCCAAGTGATCAATCATGTCTTGGTCAACAGCAGCACCACAGGATGGATCAGGACACCTTAACATTAAGCATCCAGGGCCATCACTTATTGATGTGCTAATGTAACCTGAAGTACAGATAATTGAAAGTTAAATCTGGCAAGATTAACGACAGTTCATTCAGGAAAAAAAAACTTTTCCAGCCGTCTAAATATGAACTTGGGAATAATGTAGAATCTATTCAAACCTTTTAAGTTTTAGCTACTTTTCATGTTGATAGACCAATAAGCTAGAACATCACTTCCACAATCAAAATATCTGGCTTCTAATGTTTTTGCTATTGAGTTCAATATGACCTATAATCAAACATCATTAGTATATAGATGGAAGGAAATTTGAGATCTGGTGATGGTAGAAGAGACAGCAATGAAACAGATCCCTTTTGCTAGCACTTCTCTCACGAGATGTTTGTTGTCACAGGCTAATCTTTTCGATATACAGCGCTGTGGCATGAGGGAGAAGAATCTGATCTGGTCAATAGGATCAGAAGGATTCAAGATTCATTTACTGAGGTTGCTGTAACTGATGCAATCTGGGGAAGATGTCAGACTTTGCTGCACATTTGTATGGTAATATTTTGCACTAAACCCTGCCTTAGGAGATGGTTAAGATTTTGATGTTAAGGAACTGGGGAGTCAAGCAGGGAGGACGCATTGTTGATCTAGTGGCTAGTATTTTTCTTCTTCCTTGATGATTTGGATGAGTGTAAAGGTCTTTCTTTGGGGGTCTATAGTTTCTTGATGGTGTTCCTCTATCACTGATTCTTGAGTTCAACTGTGAAGGCTTCCTCTAGACTCAATTCATAAAAAAAATATTACCTCCAGTTGCTCAGTGAAAATTACAATCTCGAGGTTAAAGGCTAAGTTTGCAAGCAAATGCCTATGTCACAGGGTCTGAGGATTGAGGTTGGAGAGTAAAGGTCTTTCAATCTATAACATATAAAAATGAGACTAATTTTTGTTATTCTTGTGGTAGGGTGGATCACAAAAGTGATGTTTGGTCAAAGAGGATGCAGGATAATGATGGTGTGTGAAAGGAGGGAAGAGAACTAGATGGCAAATTGGAGGGCCCAAAGATACATGGGCATGGTGATTGTGGTCCTAGCAAACTGTATGGCATTTGGATCCATGTTTCTAAATGCTAGAGGGCACAGAAGGCAAATTTTGAGAATGCTGTGAATTGGGATAGCAGAGGGATGGATAGTATCTTGTAGATTTTTAAAGTGGGAACTATGGATATGCATACAAGTGAGGAGTTGGAAAGTTTAATGTTTCTTCAGTTAAGGAGCAAGCATTAGGCTTATGGGAAGGTGTAAATATTAGCTCAAGTGGGAATGTAGGAAGGGATGAAATGGCGAATGTAGCAGGGTCAAATGAGTTGGATAATAGTGTAGGAATGGATGTACAGGGAGCTGTCATGTGGGAGCCTCTCCTATCAGAAGGGTTGATGGGGTTCATACGAAGATGGAACCTTGCATCTTTTCTGCTGCTGGTGCTTCTGTTCTTATACTGAATTTGGCTTTCTAAGGATGATATTGAGTTAGTAAGTCAATGACCCTATCAAAATGTCAATGACTTAGATCTGTGAATATTAATTGTTCTAAGGGAAATAGGAGCTTGAAGAAAGGTTGGTGTCAAAAACAAAGTACGGCAGAAACAATCCCTTGCTTCCTTCCAGACAGTGTATGGCTAAAAGGAAGAAGTTCTTCAGTGAGTTGATGGTGAGACACTGACGCAGAACCATGGATGGAGTTTTGCTAAAATCTATCGTCTTCTTCGTGAGGACCCTATTCTGAATACCTCCTCTTGCTAAGCTTTGTTTTGTTTTGGTTAAGAGACTCAATTTAGTGATGCTGCTAATAAAAAGATATCTAACTAAGCTGGACAGGAGTGACTTTTTCTCATATTATTTATGTTGGTAACCGTCTTATCACAACCAGGGTTAATGGTAATTCTTGCAGGGAGCTCAAAAAGGTAATAGAAAATTTATACCAACAGCTTTATAGCTAAATCATTACATGTTTAACTATCTGCTATTTCAACCATTGCGTATTTGCGAAAGATTATTTCAGGTACAAATATAACATAGTTGTACTTTTTTTTACATTTAAACAAACACATAAAACCAGTGATAAATAAATAATAATCTATAGGAAAGTAAATTCCTTTCATCAAAAAAGTTTTTACGTAATACAAAATATGCCAACAATCTATGAAAGACGGAGAGGCAAAAGAAATTCCAAATTAGAGAAAATCTAAATAAATA
>JBAMHZ010000072.1:2066132-2090585 GCA_037177395.1 Alpinia galanga
TAGAAAACACAGAAACAGAAAATGAAAATGAAAACTAGAAAATAGAAAATTCTCTACGAACCAAACGCCCCCTTAGGTTTTCCTTTAAACTTATATGCCCCTAATTGCGCTTATTTGGGTGTGTAAATAGACCCTATAATTTTATCCCTCTAATCCTGCTATATATATCCGCTTAAGCTCAAATAAATTTCTAATAATTTAATAAATTATTTTTATTTTATTATTATTATTTTTTAAAAATCTGATTTGTAGGACTGACACCTCAAGTCATTGATTCAAACACTAACGACGCCATGTTCACTCTCCAATGCCTTGTTCAACCATCTCTGAAATTTATTAGATCACCAGGTCATTAGGCGTTTTGCTTCGAGATGCGACGTCACCACCTCGTCGGCTGCGACCCAGTGCCTTCTCCTCCAGATGCAAAGGTTAGGATTTGTTTTAGGCTTGTTTTCTTTTTTAATTTCTTCGATTTATTCCTTTCCTGCGATTTGTGAACACCTTGGCGATGTGCGATGAGGGTTTCGTTAGGTTGGGAGCGAGAACTTCATGATCCAGGTCAATAGTTCACACCGAAGTGGATTTTTACGGGAAGGGGAGGGTATCTGTTGGTAAAGTTTTCGCCTTTGGCTGATAGCATGGCGAATTAGTGGGGATAGTGATGAGATGGGGCTTTGTTTGTTTAATATGCATTGACTGATTACCTTTTGATCGCTGCTTGGGCCTTCGATAGATCTATGGAGGATTTTTTTAACTCGTATTAACCTTTAATCCTTTAGGCTTGCCTTGAAAGTTAATTAAGAGACTCCATAATGTGTTCCGAGGCAATGTTTGCGGCTTTTTTTTTTTCTTGGATGATGAAGTGGAAGGTTCTACTAGTAATTGGCAATAGTTGTGATCTATGTTTTGTAGTTGGTTCATTTGGAGATTGATCTGCACTGTTATGATCTTGTTCTCAACAGCTTGCAATGTGTAAGAATATTTTTCACCTTGAGATGAAAGCTTTAAAAATCTATTTATCTGTAAAGAGTTCAAGTTTCACACAGGTCCAAATTTTTGTTTTTGTATTTCTTTTTCTGTTCTCTTAAACTTATATGTCCTTATATTAATAAATTCTCTACATTAACACCTCAATGTTGCATTTGTTTTATTTTCAATTGTACATCTAATAACCTCCTTAATTTCCCTACTTTTAGTTTGTATATGCAGATTCTGTAGTTGTTCTGTTTCTCTGACTAATGTTAGATCTGCAGATCTGTCAATCTACAGATTGACAATGTATGAAGTTCCAAAATAAGCTGATAGTTATTACTTGTTTTGGAAGCCTATTTTTATGGAGGATGACAATGAGCTTGAGCTTAGTTTGGGCGGTTCTTTTGGAGGATCTTCAGGAAAACTTAAAGGCGCAGCCATTGCTTCAGATCCTAAAGTCGAGGTAGGAAGCACAGATCAAGCAATAGGCAGAGCTTTGGCAGTTTCTGATGTTCCATTTGAGATCCTGCTCCAGAACAATATTGGAATGCTGGACCAAAGTGGGAAACATGCTCTGTCACCACCCCAAGAAAACTTCTGGATTGACATTAGCAAGTTTTGAGAAGTTTATGATATCTCACAGAGAGTTAGCTGATGTTCACTGAGCACAAAGAACATTACGGCGGAAATAAAAGGACCACTGAAGCTGAGGAAGAGAATTCATGTTCGAAGAAATCAAGATCATCTGAGGAGATGAATTTTCAGAATCCAGAGAATGTGGGTTACTTGTTCATGAAGAAGTCACATTTTCAATTGCTACTGATGATAGTCTAACTGGTGAAAATGAGGGTGTTGCAGAATCTGAGGCTGAAGTTTCATGCTCTTAGGTAGTTTGCAGACTGTACACACTAGCAAGCACACTGATCTTCATAAACTAACTTATGAGCATGCCTTAAACGATCCAACTGGAATTGGTTTCCAAGGACAGAAACAGCAAAAAATTTAATAAGTGCATCCTGTGATTTTGTTGAAGTTGCATTTGGGACTTCATCACCTCTTCTAATTCATACGCCCTCAATGTTAGCTTATGCAGTATCTCTTAAGCCAACTGCTGTTGGTACTCCTACTTCCACAAACTCTCCTTTACCGTGCATGGTGCAATCAACACTTAGTCAAATGGAGATCCTTCTGTCTCCCAATGAAATGCTGAGAAGCTTGTTTTTGGATACTCGTTGATTCAACTTCTGACACTTGAGACAAATTATTCATGGGCATTTGGTTCTCAGCTTCAAGCTGTCTCTTCCTTAGGTCATGGAACATCAAACCTACGTGTCACTGAAGATGACGCTATTCTCTTTACACAACCGTTTCTTTCATTCTTAGTGCCATTGCCTTTACAAAATTTCCATTCTCTTAGTAGTTATTAGTGTTACAGCATGGACTATTAATTATCATCTTTTGCAAGCTGTGCAGCTAGAAGCCACTCTTGCCTTTGCACTCATCGTAAATCATCCATGAAATAATACTCTTGCATTTGTAATTAGTGGGTGAATGCTAATTTGGAACTGCCACTAGAGGTGACTGATGCAATTAAACAGTCATTTCCTAGTTCCATTGTATGGCAACAAGTTTAGATTATATGCAAGTAGCATCTCCCTGTGTCTATATTATTCCTTATGACAATTGAAAGCTGGATTACACTTAGAGAGGTTTAATATATGTTAAAGTGAATTAATAATTGTACAAACATTGTCTCTTTGTTTTTCGCTAAGAGTTTGTGAATGATCTAAATTTGATTTAGTGTTCTGATATAGGATTTTACTTATGACAATTGAAAAGCTGGATTACACTTAGGGAGGTGTAATATATGTTAAGGTGAATGAGTAATCATACACACAGTCTCTTTGCTTTTCGCTAAGGGGTTGCAAATGATCTAAATTTGATTTAGCATCCCGATATAATATTTTATTGTGAAATTGGCTTTAAGATGTGGACATCGAATAATGCTCATGTATGAGCCTACATCTATAGATTAAATTGATATATTATCTTGGTTAAAGTGGATTGCTCATTGTCTATAAGCATTAACATCCTGGCCAGCATTCTAACATCATTGTCTTGATTGTGCATTTAACATCCTTCATGCCGAGTTACCTTGATATCTCTTGCTTAGAACTTTAAACTTGTGAAGGCATATGTCATTTGTAAAGTTTATTCACATGCTTGAATTCCCATGTCATGTTTATGCAGTTCCTCTTCAGATCCATTCATCTAAAGGGAATGGTGAACCTATCATGGAGACTGGAACATCATCCTCATCTTGGCAGGAGATTGCAACCTCTTTGATCGAAGGTGTTCCTCGTGAAGGATTTTTCATGAAACCTGGTGGTCCATTGAACATGGAATTCGGAGGTTGTGGCTCATACCTCGACCTTCGATGGGTCTAAGGTAAGACCATATCGGGTGTCACCTACAAGTCTTACAAAAACCAAATCAAGATTGTTTGTGCTTGCCATGGATCTCACGTCCCCTAATGAGTTCATTCAGAATGCAAGTGCAGATTCTGTTGACCTGAAAATAACACAAGCTTGACATCATTCACCACCATGTAATGTTCTTTCCAATCAGTTCTTCTGTATATTACTTTTTTTTAAAATGAAAAAAAAATTGTGTTTATCAAATTTCTATGTGCATTTTCCTCTAAATGCCTATCTTTTGATGGTACTTATATCCTAGTGCAGTCGAACCCTCGCAGTCTAGTCATGGTTCGACAACGATTGGTGATGGTTCAAGAATAGGTAGTGGTGTGGAGTCGCAGTGGTCCTACCTTACAATGGCTCGCCGATGACTGGTACTGATTTAGCTATGGTTTGTTAACTATTGTTGTTGGTCGATGGCTCGCTGATGACTAGTAGTGATTTGGCTATGGTTTGTTAAAAAAGTGTATTGTTCTTTCTCCATTTCTTTAACTCACTGTTAGTGATAAATATTAAAAGTTTACTAAGATTGTGTGCCTTGGACACTTAAACATTGGCGTTAACACATGATAAACATTATTAGCAAAACTTGGTGAAGAAAATGTCATTAGTTGAAGAACTTTTTTGAAGCCTAAGAAATTAACCCAAAAAAAAGAAGAGTTTATGCTCCAACTACCATGCAGAACTACCAATCTGATTCTTTTTGAAGACCACTTATTGTGTTGAATGCTTAGTAGGAAAAGAGGTTTAACATTCTTTCATAAAGAGCAATTAGTAATTTGTTTTTATATGATAGGAAAAGAAATATATTGAAGGATGATGGTTTAATGCCCATATTTTGTTTCTTTGATAATTCAATTCTGATTAATTTTGAAAGCACATCATCTTTTATCCTGTTTTATTTAAATTTGAAATATAATTTATGCATATTTAATCTCTGTTAATATTCGAATTTTATTTATTTTTCAGAATATTTTATGATTGCGTCGTGTCTGGGAGACGCACATTAAATATAGAGAAAGGGGGACATCTAAACTCTAAAGAATTTATAAGGAGACTATAAGTTTTTTTTTTTTTTTTTTGTAATTCAGGAAATAAATAAGTTTTTTTATTTGCCTATCAAGTAAATCTGGTACATAATTTTTTTTTTTATGATATTCATTTCATTTAGAATTTGAACCATAATTCTTTTATCGTTTCTCTGAACACTTGGTTCAAAGTGATTATTTATTTAATCATATTTGATTTAAATATTAAGCAATTCCTAGATAATAAAGCATGCTCATCGTGGCCCCGGTGCAACGGAAATGATGTTGAGACATTTCACAAGAGAATATAGTTTGATCTTTTGTTGAGGTACAGTTCGATAATGAATTTCTGAAAAATCCATAAAGGCAATACTCTGTACGAGAATTTGCCTGGCATATAAGTATAACTTTAATATTGGACAGTCTTTTTAGGGATGATGCGATTGTGGAGTCCAGGTTGACCCGCTAAAACTACGAGTGCTTCTTTGATTAACCCAGATGGTTGGTGGAGATTTATTGGGGTTTCGATCTCTTCCAGTTCAATTGTTGAATCAGTGTTCCCGAAAGACCGTGGGACAAGACTGATCATTTCTAGAAATTAATCAAGTTGAAAATTCGAATATCTTAGTGCCAGCAAAAAAAAAAAAAAAAAAAACATGCTCACTATGTCATCAAATTAGATATATAATTCAGAATCATGTTACATACAAAACGAAAGAGTAAAATTTTTCTTGATCATAAATTTTTTATTCTTGAATAAAGAGACCTTTTGCTTTCTTTGTAATATACTTGCTAACTTGAAAAATAAACTTGAGAATTAAATGCGGAACTTTGGGACAAGAAAGAAGACCACATCAATTAAATTTCATTTGTGATACGCTACCATATCTTAAAGATATATGCTCAATTATTCATCTCACATCATTATTTTATGTGTCTCTTTGCCATCCACCATTCCACAACCACTCGATTCTACTCTTTCTTTGGCCACTTTATAATTAACATTTCCTTCGATGCTAATAATTACTAAAGATAGAAAATATTTCGTAAGCTTAACGTTGTGAATTCTCAATTAAATTTAATAAATAAATAAAAATTTAATAATGAGAATTTATCTATAAATTTATGTTTTAATGACATGCTCATTGTAATTGCTGTCCAAATTCTTCACTTCCAAATCATGAATCACTAAATTGGCACGAGTATAAATTAAGAATAATTCAATCTCTTCTAAAGTATACCGTAAGATAAGGACAAACAACTTAACATGATGCCAAAATTAGTCAAGCTCATATTTTACACTCTCAACAACCATTCAATATCTATATTCTATATGCATATATGCCTACATATACACTTTGAAACTTATCGCATGCAATTTTG
This sequence comes from Alpinia galanga, assembly GCA_037177395.1. NCBI lineage: Eukaryota > Viridiplantae > Streptophyta > Magnoliopsida > Zingiberales > Zingiberaceae > Alpinia > Alpinia galanga. The sequence continues at coordinate 2,071,993 of JBAMHZ010000072.1, forward strand.
GAGTCAACATTAGTCGAACTCAATCTAAACTCTCAACAACCATTCCACCTAATAATGAACTCTAGTCCTTAAGCACAATGTCTATAAACATTAATTACACTTTACTTCACTATTAATTTCCTACAATAGGCACACTTTGGAGGCACACAAAACTCAACCGCTAAACATTCTTATCCGATCGCCTTGTTTGACTTGCTCGATCCATTCCAAGTTGAACCAAAGAGGCTTGCTTGAGTTGGTCCTTGTTCGGATATTGATTGGGTGTGTTCGAGAAGGATTCGGCTAAAACTACGAAGAGACGAGGCTAACCTAACCTCTTGCACTTAGATGACTAGTATTCTTATGCAAACACTAGTCATGCAATAGATATCATAACTCGTTCCCATGACTATATGAAAACATGGTCTATGCAAGGAATTAGTTAGTCATTTGCACCATAATATGTTACTAATGAAACAATTGATGACTAAGACTGTGAAAATTACAAGTTCAAACTAGATCTGTTAGAACCCTGAAAGTTCACTTTTTGCATAGTTTCTAAATCGAAATGGTTGAACTTATTGGACTGGGCAAGTTCACTAAACCATTACCTAACATGTGTATATCAACCATACCTAAAGAACACAGGGCAAAGAGCATACTATGGAGGAAGAAAATGACAAAATTTGGGGGGGGTTTCTCTTCATTCTCGATCGATTGTTCTTTTTTGCTGCTAAATGATGCTCTGGTTTGATGAAAATTTCATGGCAGCATGGCGGGGAGACAGTTGAATCCATAGAATTTAATATGAAGTGCCCATGGATGCTGATCGTGCCACCATTGTCGTCAACTGCCATTCAACCCTAACAGTCCTGTATTACATCCTTTTGCTGGTGCTCAATCCAGTCTCAGTTTTGCATCATTTAATTCCTCTTTCTCCATGTTCCACCTTCAACTTTCCCCCTTTGAGGCTATTCGCTCTCTCTCTCGAGTGTCTCTGCATTGCAGCTTCGGATTACATTTGGAATTGTCCAGGCAGTAGCATGAACCGTAGCAATCCCCCAGTAAAAGACTTCTTTGCATCTCCAGCTCTCTCCCTCTCCCTAGTAAGTACTCTTTTACTTGCTTTTGGACAAGAGAATTTCAGGGTGTTTCATGATCGTATAACGTCTCTCTATTTGGTTATTTCATTTTGGAAATATCAATAGGCAGGTGTGTTCAGGAACAATGCATTGGAAGTCGTTGAGGTGGAGGATGGAGAGGAAGGAAGTGGTGGTGGAGGGTACTGTGGAGAGCAGGCAGGGATCAGCGGCGAGAACTCTGGGCCAGCAGATCGCTCTGATGACGAGCAGGAGTCGAATGAATCACTTGACAACAACGACAGGGAGGCTGGGAACAAGCGGAAGAGGAAGAAGTACCACAGGCACACTGCTGAACAGATAAGAGAAATGGAAGTGTAAGTTGTATTTCTAATTTTTTGTGACAAACCAACAAATTTGAGCTCAGAATGATATATGCACTATTATCTAAACTAAAACAATACTTTCTCGAGCTGTCAATAATGCTAATTCTTTCATTCACAATTTTGAAAACAGCTTGTTCAAGGAGTCACCTCATCCAGATGAAAAGCAGAGGCAGCAGTTGAGCAAGCAGCTAGGACTTTCTACTAGGCAAGTCAAGTTCTGGTTCCAAAATCGACGAACCCAGATCAAGGTAACAAGTTGAAAACAGATTGTCTGTATAAAGAGTAAAAGAGAACATATCAGTGTCTGAAAAATCTTAACAAGGCTAGTCTTACATTACTAAACATGGTACTGCTTCAACTTTAGGCAGTGCAGGAGAGGCATGAGAATTCACTACTCAAGTCTGAGATAGAGAAGTTACAAGAGGAGAACCGGGCGATGAGGGAGACAATCAAGAACTCATGCTGTCCCCACTGTGGTTTTACGACCATAAGCAAGGATAGTCCCATGGCAACAGAGGAGCAACAACTTCGCATTGAAAATGCCAAGCTTAAAGCAGAGGTATGCTACATATTGGGCTGCTACTGCAACACAAGTCTCACTACCATCACCATTCAAACATTTAATCTGATATAATTCCTACTGCAATACTATCTTCATTCTATTTTGTAGATAGAAAAACTGCGACGAATGCAAGGTAGCATCCCAGATGGAACTTCTTCACCTAGTTCATCAGGCTCTGCAGGAACTGAACAAAACAGGAGCTCATTAAATAGCAATAGTCGGTTCTTCAGTTTAGATAAATCAAGAATTCTAGAGATTGTTAACACTGCTCTGGATGAGCTGATCAAGATGTCCAGCACCCGTGAACCTTTGTGGATTCAAAGTGTCGAGACTGGAAGGGAGATATTAAACTATGATGAGTATGTCAAGGAATTCTCACATGATGTTTTGAGGAATGGATGTAATAGGAACATTGAGGCTTCCAGAGAGATTGGTGTTGTCTTCTTCGATGTTTTAAAGCTTGTACAAGCTTTCATGGATGTGGTAAGTTCATACATATACAGACAAGCATCAAACATTGTTTGACAAAGTAAATTTATGATAATTAGCCCTCATAGAATTTGCTTTGACAACTTTCTTATCCTCACAACCTTTTCAGTGTCAATATAAACATCAGGAAAACAGAAATCAGGAAGTATAGTAACTTGCTCTTAATATGAATACACATGCTGTTAACATCCTCACCGTAAATAAAAATCAGTGGTTCAATGTCAATATCTGCCCTCATAACATCTATCTACTTTTATGTTTAGAACCAATGGAAGGAAATGTTTCCTGGCCTCATCTCCAACGGTTCCATTGTCGAGGTAATTTGTAGTGGACAGGATAACAATAAAGAAGGGATAGCACAATTGGTAAGTTCCACCAACACTCATATTCTAAGACAAGTATAATTTCTTAATGATACCACATTAGATTTTTTTTTTCCAGATGTTTGCAGAAATTCAGATGCTTACACCTATGGTGCCAACAAGAGAAACATACTTTGTGAGGCATTGTAAGAAACTAAGCTCAAATAGGTGGGCAATCTTAGATATATCAATTGACAAACTTGATGAGACTATAGATGCATCACTCATGAAGTGCAGAAAGCGGCCCTCGGGCTGCATATTAGAGGACCAAGACAATGGTCATTGCAAGGTAATTAAATTGTATCTTAGCCATTCACTTATGTTCTAAGGAAGTTGTAGAAAGTCTATGAGATTCTGCCAAAAGCAGATGTAAATCATTATAATCCATCAGATTTCAACCTTTTTATCTAGGTGACATGGGTAGAACATTGGGAATGCCAAAGGAATGTACTTCCAACCCTATATCGCTCAATTGTTACCAATGGCCTTGCTTTTGGTGCTCGACACTGGATGTCAACACTGCGACTGCAATGTGAAAGGGCAGTGTTCTTCATGGCGACTAACGTACCTACTAGAGACTGTAGTGGTATAGCAAGATTTCATCATTCGTTATAAAAAAAAATGAATTTATTGCTGAACATCATAGAATCACACAGGGGTCTCCACACTGGCCGGACGAAAGAGCATCCTGAAGCTTGGGCAAAGAATGAGTACAAGCTTTTGCAGAAACATTGGCGCACCACGTAACCGTACATGGAACAAAGTATCAACAAAGGTAGGAGAAGAGATTCGATACACATCGAGGAAGACTATCAATGAACCTGGGGAACCACTTGGGGTGATAGTTTGTGCAGTTATGTCAACATGGATGCCTATTCGAGCAGTATCTCTGTTTGATTTTTTAAGGGATGAATCAAGAAGAACTGAAGTAAGATAAGGATTCATCCTTTTTGACATATTTGCTGGAGTGATGCTAACTTATAGCTACTTTTGGATTTTCAGTGGGACATTATGCTTCCATCTGGCCCAACTAAAACACTGGTCAACTTAGCAAAGGGCCAAGATCGTGGGAACTCTGTTACAGTCTATGTAAGTACTCATTCATTCTACCAGTTAGTTCATGAGTCACACTCACTACTCGAAAATATAGCAGTTTAGTTTCCTATTTTTGATAAATTACTATATATATTAATTTGATACACTACTTGATGTCCCTATACAGACAATGAACTCAACAGAGAAGCCTAACATTTGGGTTCTTCAAGATAGTAGTACTAACTCTTTTGAGTCAATGGTGGTATTTGCCCCTGTGGACATTGATGGCATGCAATCAGTGATAAATGGGTGTGACTCAAGTAGCTTGTCTATATTGCCATCAGGATTCTCTATTCTTTCTGATGGACTCGAGACTAGGCCTCTCGTGATCACATCTAGGCCAGAAGAGAGGACACTGGAAGGAGGATCTTTGCTAACAATAGCATTCCAAATTCTTGCCAATTCATCGCCTTCAGTGAAACCAACAATGGAATCAGTGGAGACTGTGAATGCACTTATTTCGTGTACATTGCAGAATATAAAGAAAGCGTTTAAATGTGAGGATGACTAGCCAATGCAGTTTGTATCAGTTAACTTGTGACCATTATTCTGTAAAGGAGAAAAGAATTTATACTAGGATAAGATAAAGGGCAGATGATTATGTAACTGTTCACGTTTTCAAACATGAGCTGTAGAATATGCACTAGAACAAATTAAATTGCAGATCTAGGTTGAAAAGAAGGATTAATGCAGCCAGAGATTCCTTTACCAATGAGTTCTTATAAAGCCTTTTCTTTTAACATTTGGAGGTAGCAATTTACATGTTACCTAAAACAATTAAGCACCATTGGCAGTAAAGATGGTGCAAAATTTTGGAAACCTAAAGACAGAAAATCTAAAATTTCAAACCTAAAGATGGCAGAATCCTTAGGTCCCACTTGTTGAGTTTTACAAATTATTACTACTCCTGTTAACACTCTTCTTCCGCCAAGCCCTTGGGGTTTTCAAAGGCATGTTATTTTAGACCTATTCATGAACTTCAAATTGAACACACATTTCCACATGTGTTATAATTTTTTATTCAGTCATTTTATTTTGCCAGTTTTACTCTTTGAATCTAAAAGTGAATTAGGGGGAAATCACCTCTGTAAAAGCAAATTCTTTGCACAGTAGAAAGAATACAGTCTTCAGAGTCCCCCTCCTTTCCTTTCAAGTTTTCTTTCCACCATTTATTTTTCACTGCTCAAAGTTGACAGGACCTGCGCCGAACCTCTACACCATCATACCGCAGCACAAACAGGGAAATCATTGGTAATATCCTTGGGATAGAAGACCAGAAACAATCCAACAAAAGGACCAATCTTAGCCCTAGGACTTTAAACTTCGACTTACCTACAGTTTGCAATTTTTCTGGTCATTTTGTATCATGATCATTGACATAAATTTGATCGTGTTGAGACTGAGGAAGACGATAATAAAAAAGACTAACATCTAAAGGAAGCTCCATTCTACGATAATAAAGGCACAAGATCCAACCAAACCCTCGTTAGAGATCAATGCTTGGAGAAAAAAGGCACAAATTTGATTTTGGAACAACGTCAATAGAAAAACGAGAATCATATCTTGGTTCTTAGATCACGGTGAGAAGAACTAAACTATCTATCAAGATGACGAGTAGGCGAAATAGTGGAGGAAAAAAAAAAACTTAACTGGTAACGAAAAGGGAAGCAGTTTTACCTCATATAACCTCAAAGATCCACCACGACACCGTTTCATTGCCGGCGAAAAAAAGGGCACGCTCATCGTCTCCGGCTCCGCCATCGCCGGTGCAAGAGCGACGCCCCCAAATCCCCAGGAGACGGCGAACGGATACGCCCAGCGAACGAAACCCGAATCCGACATTTAAAATTGGATCTCAATTCGAGTCCATTAAATAAATAAATATTTCCAAATCCGGATCCGGATCCTATTTAACGGGTACCCAAATTCTACCCTATTTTGTTTGGGAACGGAAGAGCAACTCAGTGGCGAAGCCACCAATAGCGACGGCGAACCCAGTCGTCGCCAAGGAGACCGCCGGGGAAAGCTCCTTTTACGGAGGCGATAATCTCTTCGTCAAGTCATCGCTCTGCTCCTCGCCTCGCTTCTTCGAAGGTTCTAACTCTCTCCTCCTCTTTTGGTACCGTAATGCAATGGAGTAATCCCTAATTTGCTTCTCCTCGCAAATTTGCTACGGAAAGAGATCTAATTTTGTTTTAAGTGATATTTATTGTGCCAGATCTATATGAATTTTGTTGAAATTATAGATTTTTTGCTCACCAACATAAGCCATTCAAGAGAGTAGCAAACTGTGTTTAGATCAACGGCTGTTCTGGTTTTGTGCAAAAGTATGCACATTGTTCATCTTTGATCATATCACTGCGTCCTCCATCTTCCAACAGCTTAACCTTCCCAGTACACTAGCTTCTCTAAGTAGTAGAATTTCTTGTTAGGCGCAACATTCTGAGATTTCTTCAGCGACTTGGCATCTTCCGATCTCGCGGTTTTGTCCACGGTACCTAAGTCTTCGTCTTTTGCCTGAATATCTGGATCCAACTGCCAATCCATGAAATCTGATAATGCCATGGAATCTTTGGATTCTATTTTCTGAAGTTGAATAACTTCCTTTTTTTTACTGGTTCTGGTTCTACCCTTGGTGACTTTCTCTTTAAGTCTTCCTTGGGTGGGTTTCGAGCAAGACTATCCTGATGGAGAACATCTTCTATCCGTGACATCGCCTAGAACCCTTGAGTACATTTTTTAACAATCCGAGGTCAATGTTGGACCAACTACTTTGCTAGGGAAGAATTGAATTTATATGGCAACAAGTTTGAATTTTTTTGTTATTGGCTCATTGTATTGATTTTTGCTTATGTCCAATGTCGTTTGAGGAATTCCAGGGAATCCATGCTTAAGAATGAGCAAGATAGTCTCTGCCCTGTCTTCGGATTGTTCCACTTCTCCTGGTTAACCCCTGCAACTGTTACCCATGATGACTTGACATCCTTGTTGTCCATCTTCCTCTTCCAAATGACCACTGATGCTTCGATTCAGTTTTTGAGGTCTACAATTTTGTGCTCAGTTGACAAGGTATAGGGTCTCGAGGAATGCTTCGGCATCAAATCCTTCATCTGTGATATATCTATAGAGTGAGTCTCCAAGGCTTGAACTTCCATTCTGTGTAGTATAAGCCATCTAGTTGAAAGATAAGTGGAAAGAAAAAATATTGATTACTTGATTGAATTTTTGTTCAGTTTCAGTTGGTTATGTAGTATAAACCATCTAGTTGTTTGAAATAAATAAATTAAGATCCCATCTTCGTTGTCGTGTTCCAACCATTTGGGATCAGTCGCTTGATCGTTCATTGAGCTCTATGAAATATTATTTAAATCCTTATATATTACATTGATTAGCTTTTTGTTGGTCTCCCTCTAGAGCTAAAGGGCACAGATTCCATAAGATGTACCCTAAAAATATGTTCTTGAATTCATTTTCTTAAATCAACAACCATTTTGTGGATGAAATCGAAACTCTACCTTGGGAAGGTTTTCAATGTAGTCTTTTGGAATCTCCATTTCTAATAGAACATTTGCATTTATAGCCATAGCAGCTTTGAGCACTTGGCTAACAAGCTCTTTCTGATGATGAATTCATTTCCAGGATTATTCGGACAATCCATTTTCGGGAACTTTCACTGTCGGGAGCCACCACTTGTCATCTGCCTGCTTCCCTTTCTCTGAATTCTTACTATCCTTTGACAGATACCAGAACTCTTTTTGGTCCTTGAAATTTTCAAGATATCCCTGTATTTATCAAGGTCAAGTATCAGATACAACTACTCAGAAATCATTTCTGGCAAGTCATGTGCATTGTTCTTAAGGTGAGCATGGCATCGAGCTTCCGCAGAGCAGGAATGTTCATGCAACGATCTTTTCTTTGCTATCATTATCTGTAAACAACATGATCGAAATTGTATCATATATACGCGAAAAAGCTCCAAATGTTCATTCGCACTGGTGGTTTTAGATGTTCATAAGTAACAAGAAGACATAGGAATCCATTTTTTGAATTTATCTCCATGCATCTTCCAATGTTTGATGTGAGGGGACAAATTTGACAATGTAATCAGTGACCGATAAGAGCCAATCGATTTCTCTTCTCCACCTCGCCTTCCTTTCGGCCGACATTGGTTCTAAGCGCCGTCGCTCTCCCCAAACAGAAGCTGAAAGAATGATTTTAGTGAAGCATTGTAATTTGAAAGAATGATTAATTCTGTTTGCAAGAGGAATAGCTATGTTGTTATGTTTAATCATTTGTGCTGTTAATTATTTATTTAATCATTTTTGTTCTGCCATGCTTCCAAGATCAAGGTGCCCTTTGCCCTGAGTTCTCAAGTGTGCTCTCCTACTTCATAGTTGTATATGCTTCGACAACAGATCGAGTAATTAAAATTTCATCTGGACTTGGGGAAAAGTTGAGGCAGAAATGCATGGGATTTATTGAAAGGGTGGATTGAATGAGGAGATGTGGAATGCATGTTTTTGGGAGGAGGACAGAAGGGAAAATGAAGGTGTTTAATTTAGTAGATGATTTGGTGTGTAATGAGTTTAAGGTTCAAGTGTTTCTTTGGTGTATATTGGCCCGGAAATCCAGGAGGATCATTAGGACTTAAAAAGAGAAAAATATAATTTTTATTTTAATAAATTTGCTCATGTTGCACATATTTCTTTAGAAAATAATAGATCTAAATTAAAATATTAATAAATTTAACAAAATGTGTAAGTACATTTGCAAAAATTCATTCAGTTCAAGAAAAGTTAATTTACATTAGATAAAATAGAATTCCATATAGTTAATTTGTATGGATTTCAAATTTATTTAATACCTAATAGATATTGAGTGTTACATAATTACCTTTTGGAATAATATAAACGACACGAACTTTTATTTGTATATCTTAGATTAACTTTTTCTTCTAAATTTTAAAATTTAGTTTATAAGCTCTTGCTAACTTCAAATTGTTATTTAAAAGAAATGATATACTTCAAGCTCAAAGCTTGAAAGTTCTTAATAAAAAATACTGATAAATTAACCTTGCAAAGCTTGAAAGTTCTTAACCAGAAGCCACACTTGTGTAGGCTACCAACTGGCTACATTCACTGGAATGGTTTGACAACAGTGAGAAAATAAATGAAAATATTTTGATCGTTTTTTAGATGAAAAGGATTCCCAAAAAATTTAATCTAATTTTAATAATACTCATCGATATAATATAGATTTGTTAATACAGATGAATACAAATTTGACAAAAGTTTGTTAGCGACATACAAAGTTCGTACACGGCCGAGCTTTTCCTTCTGGTAACTCATGAGTTGTTATTTCCTACAAACAAAACAAGTAAAGAGAACATTAAGAAACAGTTATTAGACTCTCTAAACTAGAAGATAATATGACCTAGATGGTGATAAAGCTAAGCAACAAATTTATTTTAGCTAATTTTTCGTGCTGTGTCATTTATCCCCTTTACAAAACGTATCTTGAAACCTTAAACTAACTGTTATTCTTGTTAAAATTCTACTAATCACTTTTTAATTTATTAAATAGGAAAAATGAGGGGATAGATATTCCATGCATATGTCACGTCGATTCCATTGAAAAAAGTAGTAGAATTAATAATTAAAGATTGAAATGGGAAATAGACAGTTTATAAATTTTCTCAGATATGTTTTTTTTTTAAATGTATTTTCGATTAAAAAACACTGTACACAATAAATACCTCTTAGTGAACTCCAAAACTCTGATGTGGTTACGATCTTTTGTCAAACTTTCTCTCGCTCGATTTCTTTTCTTCCGCTTCTCTTCTTTTTTGTTGCCTGCAACCGACGAATAGGTAACATTGTTATGTTATTGCAATACAGAAATCACCAAATTACAGCAATTAATTGCTTCTTAATCCGGGAAATCTTCATTCTTTCCAAAACTATAAACAAAGAAAAGGCATTACCAAAGACTTGAAATAAATTGATGGGGCCGCAATCGAGCCAAGTCAAGTTAAACTGTGTGTTGATAATGCTTGTTTGATAAAGTAACTAAGTCAAGCAGAGCGTAAAATGAACTAAGTCATTGAAATGAGTGTTCAAATTTAATTTGGTTTTTTTTTTCTCACAAACTTGAGCTTGATTCAAGCTTTGCTTCAGTTAGATTCGTTTAGATGTTATTGAGCTCTTAATTCAAGTTTATTTGAAACTTTTGCATTTTAAAATTTATTTAATTGATTAAGCTTGATATTATAAATTTATTTAGTCATATTGAAATCTTTTTTTGTTTGTTTATAATTTTGACAAGAGTTGTTAATTAATATATTTCACAGACTTTGTTCGTGGATATTATTCATGAATAATTTACGATCTATATTCATTATGCAAAAGGTGATAACGTTCGCTCCGAGTATTCTCAATGTCAGTCCCACAACAGTATGAAGATAAATTATGGAATCAACTGACCACCACGTGACCATTCAAGCGAAAGGATTTTTTTTTTCCCATGGACAGAATTAATCCTTCCTCTAGTGATACAAATCTGCTACTTGATGACCATAGCGGCTTTGCCCGTGAAGGCAACAATCTCTATTCGTTGTGCAAAAGGTTGAAATCCGTCAACCTAACGGCCTCTATCAGTCCGCCCCCGGACCATTGTAAGGGAGATAAATCACGATGAACCTTTGACCCTCGAGACTAGTAGCCAGTGCATGGAGAGACGGCACTCTCGTGTTTGTAGAGGATTGATCCGTAATCCATTGTGCAACATCTGCATGCGCTAGCCACTAGGCCCTTCCCGCGGGGGCCTACAATCTCTATTCATGAACATTAATAAATTGAACACATGCGTTCAGTTTAATTCATTTAATTTAATAAGTTATTCAAACTTGTTCATTTAATTTAATGAGTTATTCAAACTTATGCATTTAAAAGACATTGTATGTGTTGAAAAACATAACCAAACTCTTATTAAGCCAAATATGGTCGTAAACATTTGATTCATTTACAATCCTAGAAATTGAAAGTTGAAAAAAATATGCTTAAAATTATTTTTTGTATGCATTTAGATTTACTAAAAGTGAATAATATGATATACCAAACAAGTAAAATATAGGCTTTAGTGTTCATTATCACAAAGGGTTTTGACTCGTGACATTATATGGTTGTGTTCATATAACAAATGTTATTTTTTTATAATATGGGTTGCATAAAAAGCAATTCTAATTATAACTTGCTATGTGGGAGATCAACACTAAAGTTTCTATATGCTTTTCAACTAATTATAACAAATGAAACTAATCCTGCATCAATATACTTTGCATAAAAATACTGATATAGGATAACCAAGAAAACCATTATGAGTTCAGGATTTGCTACTAAAAGGCATAGAGGCAAAATTTAGAAATAATTGGTAGTCTGACATGCTAAAATTGTTATTTCCGCCACGGTGATCCTTACCAAAAATTCTAAGATAATTGGTTGATCTCCTAGAGATTCATGGAAGAAATTATAGATATTTTAAAATTAATAGATATTTGCAGCAACACTTGAATATTAAACTGCATATGCACTGTGAGTAGCAACTTACGCAAAGGCAGTATATCCAGTGCCAGCATTAGAAGCAGACAACAAGGCTGAGTGCCCACTTGATGCTGATGAATTGTCATGTCCTCCAGGAAGGGATGAGCTTTTTCCATCACCATCAATCTAAAGGGAACAAATGAGGAAAATGTCGAATTTAATCTTATATGTACATTAAAGTACTTAAGCGCTCACCTTGTCCCATTTCGTCTTCTTGTTTGGTCTAATTTCTTTGGCCGTGCCATCTGTTGTTGGACCTGGAGGCAACACATTCACCACTGCCGCTGCAGCCGCCACAGCAGCAGCAGCAGCAGCTGGTAGGTTACCAACTGAAGTGGAACACAATATTGATTAGATATAATAGGCATGCAAATCTGCAATTATTTGTGTCAAGCACAAACACATCACCATGCATAGCCTAAACTTCTCCCCTCTTTTCAGGGTGAAGCCATGAACTTTTACCTGAATTTTGAGTGCTCAAGTTTGATCTTGGAACACCTGCATTGGGTTGTCTTCCACCAGCAACAGAGTCCCCCTGCCTCTTTTTTCTTTCCTGCTCTTTCCTTTCTGCTTCGCGCCTCATATCATTCTCTGCAACAGATGAGCACATCCTTAACAAGATGCAAGGGCATAGCTGACTGTGAATTAGTAGACAATGCAAGTAGTGAGTGATACAACAGTGATGAAATAAACTTGTCTATGCAGGAAAGGCCAATTATTTCTTTGGAAATCAATGATAAAATGAATCATACTGTATAAAAGAAAAGAGAAATATTAGCAACAAAATAGCATCAGAGAGACTTAAGAAAGACCAACAAATTACCATAATGCAAAATGCACAGGACAAAATATATGATTGTCGCTGAGGGTTTGGGGGGTATAAATATTTGCTAATGCTTTTTTACTTTGCTTAGTGCCTGCAACGGTCATTGGTAACTGTTTTAAGCCACAAACGTACACAATTTTTCTGCAGGCACACAACTTGACTGAGGAAGCTGCTATCTTAAAACAAGAATCAACAATGAAATTTGATGAGAAAGTATTAACTTGCATGCCAATTTGCATTGATAACTTGGTACGATATGTCAGTGCATTATAGAAATTTCATTCTTGTAGACAGTAAACTGCACTACCCTCATTTTAGTTCTCTGAAAGTTGCCTGATGAAAATATAGCCAATAACTGATGCAAACAAATCATTTTTTTAACACATTTCAAGTTCCCACTTTCTTAGATTGTTCTATCATTTCCTATTAGATTGTTAGGAGGTTAAGGTCATCTTATAAAGGGAGAATTATCTTTCACTATTTTTTTTTTACTGAAAGTAGGTTATTCTATAGTATATTAAGGAGAAACCAGTAAACTTGGCAAAAGTAGGAAGTTTGAAACATTATAAAACTTTGCACTTTGCACTTTGACATTTGATATTCTATTGTGAAAGTGCCAGAGATTTACTGTCGATAGATCAGTTTCACATTGAAAAGCGACTAGAGTTGCCACCAAGGAAAGTTAAAATAGAGCTATAAATGCAAGATTCCTTTCACCCTTTTGATCACAGGCCAATAAGAAATTATATTTCATGAAACTTATAAGATTAGCAGTCAAGACCAAATGGAAAACTATTTGCATCTTCACAAACTTGACAGGATTTAAATTCCTAAACTGGTTTCTATACTAATTGAGAATCAGTCTACTAGATCAGACCAATCATATTGATTCAATGATTCCAGTTGTGTTGCTCACAAATCTGATTTCAGCATTTCTTTGGGAAAATGCAGAAAATAACTAAGGCCATTAGTTTACAAAATATGGACCTGACATGTTTCGCTAGAAATTCTATGGAGGCCCCTTCAATGGGAGGCTTATGAAGGTTGGTTAAACTCCACCTTTTGAATATGTAAATGGTGCCATATTCAACGTTATGATAAGAATACTTGCCATCTGCAACATGCGATGGAGGGCCCATAAGCTGCCCATACAAAACAGTAGGACTGCATAGAATTTCTCTTCCTCCAAAGCCTAAGACCCAACCCAGACTTTTAAGGACCATTAAAAAGTTCATGTGGTAGGACCAAGTTTCCATATTTTCAAATGGGAATGTTACACCATCATTGTCAAAATGGTTAAAAACAGTGCTACAACAGATTTAAGTGACCCTCCAACATGCAAAGAAACACATGCAAATGGAAGTTTAAGACAAAATTCAGGTGAAGACAGACATTTGAAAGGAAAAAAAAATGAATTACCTATTTCATCAACATAGTCACTCTTGTCATATCCATGAGGATCAAAAACGTCCTTACCAAAGCAAGTCCCAATCTGGTCTATATCTTGATAACTCACAGCATGCTGCAAGAAATCAGGATTCCGATAGTCCTTCCTATTACGTAAATCAGCATTGAAACTTTTCCCAGCCCTCTTATACGCAAAGAACCTGTTAAACCGTTCCTGATATAGCAAAAGACAGAAAAAAAAGTGAAATTACAGAAGGAATAAGAAAATATGATGGTTTTTCTACAGTAGTTTAAAACATTCATACTATTATGGTTTTGTTGGTTTATATATGCTTATTTGAGGAAAGGTTACTATTATAAGTAGCAAAAACAAGTACATAATTAGAGCACCTATATCAGTTACCATTATGAATAGTGTTTATTTCAATCATCTTCATAATCAAATGATTCACAACAGATATCCAGTATACATGCAGAACATGCATTGATCAGAGAGTTTATGAAACATTGGGAAATTAACAAAAACAAATTGGAACAAGTTTTAAGTGAGGAAAAACCTGTAGCTCCTTAGGGCATTGAGCTGAAGGAGGTGGAGGAAGAAAACTACTCAATGGATCATCCTTTTGCCCTTCCATGGAAGCTACAGCAGTTTCGAACTGAGGTATTTCAGGCACAGATTCAATAACATCCATGGGCGAACTGTGTTCAATCATAGGTTGTTCAGATAAATCAGATGGCTGCAGAGGATCTAGTTGTGTAGCTGGCGTTACTAGGGGAACAGTTACAGAAGATGTTTTATCCTCTGCATTTCCTACAAAACTCAACGTGTCAAAAATTCTGAAGACCCTCTAACAGGATATGCACAAGGACATACACACAAATAAGCAAAACATTACAAAACTATTTCAATTACCTTAAGGAAGCTTAGCTTTAAAATGAGGACACAGCTACAAAGTATCCCAGATATGGACATTATTACAGGTCAACAACATCTTTATAAGTGCCTGTTTACTTGGTTGGAAAAGAGAGAGAGAACAAAAACTAATTGGTTGAAAGATCCCTTATTTACTTGGAATAGAATGAGGAAAGAAAGGAAGTAATTTTTGCTAAATTTCCTCTCTCTATATATTTTTTTGTATGGATCAGGCAAAAAATGGATAGATAGAAAATTGCGAACATAGTTGTTGCCATTGAAGATTGATCAGCAACCAGTAGGCATTACCAATCGGCAAATGGCAATTTGCTCTTTTCGCCATTACCTCCTCTCCCCTAAGTCAATAGAGCATAAAAGAATACAATTGTCAAACAATATGGCCATGCAACATAGAGCAAAACACAGAGAATTCTGAAATGATAAAAAAGGATAGCCCGGTGCACGAAGCTCCTACCATACGGGATCTCGGAGAGGGATCTATTGTACGTAGTCTTACCTTACTTTGCAAGAAAATTTTAAAATGATAAACACAATATTTTCCCAGCCTTTCTTCGAACTATTTTTATGTGTTGAGAAGCTATTTCATCCATAAACACAGATATGAGCTTCCAATAAACTAGGTTTTCTGCTCAAAGTTGAAAAGGACATAAATTACATTTCCTGGATTGTTTCAATTGTGCCAGACTGAACCACTCGAACAGTATAAAAGGCATATTGTTACAATGCAGGTTTATATAAGGGCACAGATATATCAAGTCTGCTCCATCATGAATCATGTCATCCAAAAGGGATGATTTCAGTGCAAAAAGCTGACAAGTCAATGCAACTATCATAATTTCATGTTTTCAAATATCACTAAGGACTTAGTACTATCTCTTAGTAAGTCAGACTTTACAAATCAGTATCACTAATCATATACCCTAGTACTTTGTTGAGAGAGAGAACTATAATTGAACTAATAATTTGAAGCAACGAACCTATGAATAGTGCAGAATAACAACGATTATAAAATTATAACACTCATTGCTTAGCTAAGATGGAAAATCAAAACTACAAGGCAACTCTTGCATTTGTCTTTCTTCATATTACAATGTTCAACCATCTAACCAAGAAAAATGTAACATCACAGTGTTCCCTAAGGTGCACAAGGGAAACAAAAGTATCAATTACGGCAATGCATACATGGTCTTCCTATATCAGCAAAGAATTTATTTTCAACATCAGTTTAATCCAAAATCATAGTAAACAGGCATTTTGGCAAAAATAAAAATAAAAATAAAACTTCTGACCTAAAATAGGTTGGTAGACGTATTTATCAATTATGGCAAGGAGAAAACACATTGACCAGACTTAAAAAAGGGCAAAACATAAAATTATAAAATTACCATTTGGTACTTTAACCTCTGCTTCTAGCATGGGATGACCATTGCTTAATATCTCCCCATCCTGCAAACTCCAGCATGGTTAAGAAAAAAGAGAACTATTACTCTACAGTCCACTAAAACAATGTGAGGAACATTAGAGATAAATAGTAACGGGTTTGGCTAGGGAAAAAAATCGTCAAAATATCATGTCACTATATTCTGAAGTTAAAACGAAGCTAACAAGAAACAGAAAGCATTACCTCCGGCTCGGGAGACATGGCAGTCTCATCATGCTCGTAATCCACAATAGCAAGAGACCCCATCCCCGTCCTCACCCTCTGAGGATCCACGGGCTCTGGAAGCCGAGCAGACGGCTGAGGCAGCACAGGGGCCGAACTAGGCGAGACATAGGAGAGGGGCGAAGAATGCGATCTCGAGGGAAACAGCGGTGGAGGTGTAGGACTCCGAGCGACGAAGCTACTTGGGGTTACGTGATCAGCGGGGCTAGTTTGGGTTGTATAATCAACGCCGTCGTCGAGAGGAGGAGACCGAGTTTGGCCAAGGGATGGAGTAGAAGTATCAGAGTAATGGTCGGGCGTGGTCGACCTCGGGCCTCTGCCTGCGACGGGGCTACTTAGGGTTACACTATCCGGAGCCAAACGTTGTTGCTCCTCCACCGCTTCCTGCGGCACCTGCACCTCCTCCAGTTCATCTTCCTCTTCCTCGTCGTTGTATACGGAAAGAAGATCGATGCCGCCGGAGCCAGCAGCCATTGTCACCTCCAAGAGAAGCGCCGATGGGAGATCAAAAATAGGGAAAGCAATAAGAACCGGAATTAGGATACGAAGGAGAGAGACGCCATGTTCGGTTCCGCCTCTTGCGATCCGCTGCCACTAGATCCGGCAAAAAGTAGAGTAAAATCGCCGCCGCCGCCGCCGTCCGCCCTCGCTCGCCGCCGCTCGCTGGATAATAGTGCCGCTATCGCGATCAAAAACATATATTTAGAAATAATTGATCCCGATTATCAAAATTAAATATTCAAAAAGGCACAACAATTTTTAGTAACTATTAACCATTTTTCTTAGTTAATTTAGTTATTAATACAATTTTTAGGATAATTAAATTGTATTAAAAGTTAAAATAAATAGAATTTGAATCTCGTCAAACTTAATCAGAGTCCATTCAAATTCAACTGAGTCACACCCAAATTTATTCCAATTGAATCTGAATTTAGCTCGATAATTATTAAAGTTGGCATTGTATGTCTCCGTCGAAGGGATTCGATATTTAAGAGGTAGTCTCTTGGTCATCCCTCCATATTTAAAAAGGTGCATCCCTTTGGTCTTCCTTCTGTTAGATGCACACCCTTGATATTTTCTTCCTATATAAAAGTAAGGGAAAAAAGAGAAAGAGAATCAAATAATTTTCTCAAATTCTACTCATTTTATTTTCTCTATGCTCTTCGATTTTTTTACTTGAGCATCAGAGGAGTCGAGCCAAGGTATGCCTCGGCCCACTTTTCACTTGTTTTTAAATCCTTTCAGGTCTGAATTGCTCATCGTTTAGAGGATTGATCTCTAAAAAATACTGACCTACAAATGCTCAACTTCCTAAGGTACTATGTATATTCGATCTCCCAAGGTCCTATGTAAACTTGATCTTCTGAGGTCCTATGTATGCCTGACCTCATAAAGTCTCGTGTACGCTCGACCTCCCGAAGTCTCGTGTACATCCAACCTCTCAAAGCCCAGTTGATACCCAATCTCCCAAAGCCCATGCGACAACTAATCTCTTGAAACCTAATTGTAGATAGAGCTGTCAAACAGCTGGGCGGACTCATGATAGGGCGGGGCAACCTATCACAAACTTAACATTTAACGGGAAGGAGTGAATCGGCTTGCCATTTTAACTGGTTGAGAAATCCTCAGCCCAACACAAGATGAATTGTGGATTAGATGGGTTGGCCCACGGGCCACAACTTTATTGTATATCATTTTTTTTATTTTAATCAAATTTAATTTATAACAATTTAATCCATTGCAGTGTGTGAGAAAGTCATCCTGATATTCCTGTTGATCTTCCAGTAGAGTAGGGTATGTTGCCTATTTGGTGTTTTGTTCTTCTTCTTTCCTTCAAATCTCTAGCTAGCTATTTTCTAATAATGAAACATCTCTTAGTTTCTCTTCTTTATCAATCTCAATGACATTTTTAATGAATAACTCTATAGCTTCACTCTCTGCAATTGAGTTTGAAGGGTATGAGAAACATTTAGAGATCTCCTTCTCTCATACATCCATTTTGTTGACCCTTGTGGTCAATGACTGCATGTCCTTTCTCGGGCATAAATTGACTCTGTTTTAGACTTAGCACGTTGCACCATTGTGTTTCACTTGGCGAATAAGACTTTCAATTTTCTCAATCTGTGGGTCAACCCAAGTTTGTAGCGGGTCAGCCAATCTTAACCCATAATCCACGAGGATTAATCCATTTAGGTCTGCATCAAACTTGGGTT
>JBAMHZ010000072.1:2116305-2132705 GCA_037177395.1 Alpinia galanga
TAGCCGCCACCTGTGGTCACAACCGCTCATAGCCCCGCCCTTGCCGTTGGTGACCATGCCGCCGGCGATAAGGAATTTAGGTAAGAATTGTAATTTATGGTTTAATCAATTAACTTTGATTGATCAAATTTATGAGTAAATTAAGTGAATGATTGTTTGATCATATAATAGATTCAAATTTGAGACGGATTTTTTATCAAGAGTTGATGATACTTTGACTTGGGTTTGGATAACTTCTATCCTTGGTCTCTTAAGATTCTATCTTGGTACATAATATTTTATTTAAACTTAAGTTATATTGTTTATAAAATTGCATGATATTTCATTCTTCTACTTATATACTTATCATTTCACTTGCTTAATCTTTCTACATCAATTGTTATCTAGAAATCTTATTGATTGATTGTATTTGATCACTTATTTGTTTGATTGAAATGTATTGAGTTATTTAGCTGTTTATTATATTGCTAGAGTGGAATCCTAGTAAATATTTATCATGGACTAGTTCATTTGGAAAAGAACAATTAAGTATGCTCTTTATTATCAAATATTTACTTATAGTTGGTTTAATTATAGATTAATAATAATTATTAATCAATCTAGTTAACAATTAATTAATTATCGAATTGATTAATTAAATAAATAAAAAATCAAATGATTAATTTAAAGGTATGCTTAATTAAGGGAATGATAATTCAAGTCAATTATGAGATATATAAGGAAAATTGATCCATGAATTAATTATTGATCTTAATTAAGTTAAATGTTAGACATGATAAATTAACTTAATTCAATTGATAAATAGATAAATCAATAATAATATTGATTAATCACCTAAGAATTGATGAAACAAATTATTAGTTCATCAGTTAATTCAACTAATAAGTAAAGATTAATTGACTAATCTATTTATTAATTATTAAAATTATTAAATTTATGATCGAAGGATTAATTAGCTTAATAATGAATTAATTGAAATAATAATCGATTGAATAATTAATTAATAAGTAAATAAATGAACTATTAATTAGTCTAATAATTTATGATAAATATAGAACCGTTTAAGAACTATTATGGGAGAGATAATCAAATAGTTAGTTAGTTTAATAATTGACTAATTGAAATATTAATTAATTTATAATTATATAATTGAATTATCAATTATTTTATTGGTAAAAATTGAAATATTAATCGGTTTGATAACGAGTTAATAGATAGATTAATTGATTAATAATGAATTGGTAATTTGATAATTGACTTGTGAATTATCTTACTAGTGAAATTGAAACATTAATCAATTAGATAACTGGTTAATAGATAGATAATTAAGTTACTAATGAATTAAGGATTGACCAATTGGAATATTCGTCAGTTAAGTAACTGATAATAGGTAAAAAATCAAATTCTTAATTTATTTAATAATTAATTTTATTGGACTATTAATTGATTAGATAATCGATTGTCTGGATGATAATAAGGTTAATTTAATGGTTGATTTAAAAATAAATAATCACATTGTTAGTCAGTAGACTAATTACAATATATAATCGAATGAAATTATGAATCATAGGATATTGAAGATTTATCTAGTGAATGGGTAGATTTATTAAATTACTTATATGTTGAATAACTGATTGTTAAGTAATTAATTAACTTTAGGATTAATTAAATTACTAGACAAGCTTGTAACTGATTTAACATTAGGGTTGAATTTGAGATGGATATTCTGTAAATTATGTCTTGACCTCTAGGTAAGACATTATACTGTAGAGTATACGGTAAGATGAAAAATGTATAAGAGTGAATAAAACCACCAAATAGACTAGTAATGGATCTGTTAATTAAATAATAAGTGTGAATCTAAATAATTGATAATTAGGCTATAATGGTCGTTTATGCCTTGATCTTTAGATAGAGTATCATACTGTGGTATAATGCAGTGTTTACTATTGGGTGAAAAATCACTGTTATTGTTCATACTTCAAAGGTATATAATTGTTCTCATATACCTGCCGTCAATCATATCTCATATTCGTGGTTGAGAGAGTCTGTAGTAAAGTTATAATTTTGGACTGCCACTCATAGTCAGTGGTAGCTAGATTTACACGTCGTCCATAGCTAGATAGCTACCTTACACTTTGACTACCCACGAGGATCATTCGTTATAGCATATTGTTGCCCACAATCAGTAGTTCAATAGCTACCTTACATCTTGTCTATCCACGAAATCCATTCTTGGAAGTATGTTATTGCCTACAGATAGTGATTTTCTATACACCCTGACTATCCACGAGACTCGTTCGTATTAGCATATGGTTGTCTACAGTCAGTACTTTACTATATGTAGTAGTCTATTTGTTTTGTGTGTTGCTTGATATATTTGGTTGATTAGATTAATACTTTGTTCATTATCTTGACTGTCCACAAGAAAGGTCATGGTAGCTTAGTTCGTAACGGTTAGTATACAATTATATTTGATCATGTTATGGTTTTATTCATTCTCCTTATTGACCATGAATAGGTCGTGATAGCATGGTTGCTAGCAGTGTGATTATACCTAATTTTGATTATTTAGTTATTCTGTATTTGATTGTATTTTGACTTATACCGATTGGATATATAAATGACTATGGCAATGATCCTAGGAAGATATTGACATATCTTTTGACCTATGTTGACTTTATTAGGTGATGTATTTTTTGACTTACTTAGGTCTCTTTTGGCCTCTATATCTGTTTTATTTCATGCACCTTCTTTTCTTATTACTCACTGAGTAACTTGCACTCACTTATTTGTTTTCTTTGACTCTAGGTTAGCAAATAAAGGTGATTTATGTCCCTTGGTCAGAGAATATTCCTAGAGCTGCTCAGAGATTGTCTGGCTTGCTGGTCTTATTTTATCATCGATGTACTTGAAGTTCTATTTCATTGGATTTTTCTTTCCTCTTTACAAATTTTATTTTAAAATCTTTGTATTTATTTTATTTTCATGATTTTGGACGTTATGTTAGACATGCGCACATGCACTTTTATTTGATATTTTTATGTAAAGGTGACCCATATGGTTTGGATAGTTGTTCTCTTATAATATCAATAAAGGGTACCCTCCAGTTCTGATGAAGACCTACACCCTCGAAGCATGACACTTCTGACCTACTTAAAATACCTATGTTAAGTTGGTCTTCTAAATCTTCATTAAATAGTTGATGAAAATACCTCTTTTATTACTCTTTTATTTCCTTGTCATTCAATAATTTTCTATTGTATTCATCTTTAATATATGTTATTTAGATAAGATTTCTTATCTTCCTCTATCTAACTTTAGCTATTCTATAAATGTTCCTTCTCCTTCTTTCGTATCCAACTATTAATATAATTCACTTAAAAGTTTCATAATTAGCTTCATTCATTCTTGACTACAATATATATGTTTAGATTTTCTTCGTTCTTATGAGTATATAATACTTTATAGGTTATTCATTTTTACCTTTATTTTCTCCTATATTTTTTCATTTCACCATCAAAATTCTTTATTTTATTTGGTGGTGCAAATGCCTTAAACTCCCCGAGAAAATGCATAAGCCTAAGTTAATATTAGCCCATTCATCTAACCTTATCAAGCTTCTTTACTAGCCCAAAACTCATCATGTGTGATTAAATTAACATGTAAAAATATCCCTTGTTTAAGAATCCACTTAGGTATAAGACCAAAATTCCAATTCACATTCCAAAATACCTAATCATAGCTAGGTAGCACTATCTTATCTAATATTACAACCTAAGTTTAAGAGTTTTTTTAATCAGAAACAACTCATGTCATATGGAAATTTGGTTGTTGCATCAAAATTCTACTGAACTTTCTGTCCCTCCTACTACTTGAACTTACAGGCTAGTTCACCAGATGATTCTTCGTCGATGTCACAGCAAAAACCAAATTTGTCTTGCCAAGAAGCATCGTATATGCACATCTGAGTCTCCTTCTCCCTGCCAAAAAGGCCACATTCAAGCACACAGGAAAATAAGCAACTCGAAATCAAAAATGCAAAAGAGAAGCAGAGGCCACCCCTACTTTACCAAAATCCTAGAAAGGGTTTCGACGTAGTAATCGATCACTTCTTCTTTGGCGGAACGGCCGCCTGGGGGCTTCTCTCCGTCATCACAATCCATCCCCCAGAAGGAGAAATAGTAGTGAGAGAGAACGAAGGTGCTGCATTCCCCGCCAGATAAGACGGATACGAAGCAAGGGGGGAGATAGAAGCGCGAAAGTTGATGCCACAGCTGGCAAAGATGGGATTTTTGGTGGATATGGAGAAGGACACAGTGGCCGGGAGAGAGAGCAGATCCATTTGGGGAAGCCGCCGCCGCGTGCGGCGAAGGAAGACGATAACCGATAACTTAGCTGGTCGCGGGGAGGAGCTCGTAGATTTTTAGGGAAATATTTCATTCTACCCCTAACATTTTACCGACGCTATCAAAATACGTCCCATTATCATAAATTATAACCGAGTTGTATCAATTTATTAAATATATTTTTTTAAAAAAAAATAATTTTAAATGAGTTAACATTAATTTAAGCAAAAATTATAAAAAATATTTATTTTGAAAATTTTCGTCCACTGATATATCTTTGGATTTACTCTAATAACTGGTAAAAAAAATTTCGTAGAATTAGATCATCCATCCAAAACTAGTAAATCAAAGATTTGCAAATCTAGATCATTAAAAAACATATCTCTTATTTTCACGGCCTTAAAAGAATATTTTATTTTTTATAAAAAAAAATATCAAAACACATATTATAGGACTGAGGAATACAACTCCTGTAATATGTTAAAGTAATTTAACTTTATTTTTTTTCCTTTTTAACTAACTTACTCATAATTATTCAATCATAGAATACAATTATATTAAAATACTTTTACTAATTTAATTAAAATTATTTAAATTTAAGAATATTGTTATATCAAATTACTCTTTATCAATTTTGTTAAAATTGTTCAAATTTATTAAAATTACTTTAACATGCTCAATTTTACTTTATCACTATTGTAATATATATATATATATATGGATGTTACAATAGTATTAAATTGATTTTAACTAAATTAAATAAATTTTATTTAAATTTAAATAATTTTATTAAATTCATTAAAAATATTTTAATATAATAGCATTTTATATATTATAATTTTGAGTAAATTGAAAAAAAAAATTAATCTTATAAAATGTGAAACCGTCACATTACCGGAGTTATGGAATAAAGTACAATTAGTTATTTAGTAGAAAAAAATATTTTAAAGTAACAAATGACTTTTAATAATAATTTTAGATGGTAAATATGTTAATTTAAATTAAAATATATATAAAACAAATGATAGTATAATAATTTTTTTATCATTCGATTTTATTTTCCAAAAATATAATATTTTATGGGCTTTATTGATGTCGGAGAATGCTATTCTTACTGACCATTTGAAAGGAATTAAAAAGAAAGACACATAGTTTTAAATTGGACTCTGAAGCTCCTTGCAAAGAAGAGTGAAGTGTTGGAGGAGGAGGAGGAAGAAGAAGACGGCGGCGATGGAGAGGAATTTCTTAAGCATTCTCATATCGATAATTTGCTTCTGGATTCATCAAAGGGGAACAACAACTTGAAGCTCCAAGGTGCAGGTCTCCTACCTTCTCTTTTGATTTTTTTTTTATTTTATTTTTTATTTTTGATAATTCAGATATCTAAATTTTAACTGGCTAATTTTAGAGGTAGAAAGTCTATCTGAGTCATCTTTCGGAAAAATGTAACCTTTAAAATATTCATTTCATTCAGGATTCCAATCTTAATCCCATTAGAACTTCTTTTGATCTTCTTTAATTTTATTTTTTGTTGATTTACTTCTTAAGTTAAAGTTTTTTTTTTTTGTTTTTGTTTTGTTTTTTATCTTCTTGCAGGAAGCATTTTGTGGCCTTTCTCAAATAAATTATCAACTATGCAACAGTTACAGGAGGACAGGCCGTCATCTTTAGCTTCTTCTAGGGCTTTCAATTCCTTTTCCTTTTTTAATTCCAAACATCATGGATTTTTTTTTTTTGTTTTACCTTTTAACCCATTTTTGTTTTTCCTATTTTTAGAAATTTCTGAGTGTCGATTGACAAGGGGTAGGTCGATATCCAGTTCATGGCTGTTTCCCTACTTCAGGTTCTTGGTCCAAGGCTCAGAGTGCTCACGGGGCTGCTCCTAATTCAGCATTCAACTCTGCGAAGCTACAGCCCTCCAGAGTTAGATCCTATGCTCCTAAGTGAGTGTTTGTCCATTCGATCGATCTTAAATAGTTGAGACAAACATGAATTGAAGATGACAGTGAGATGAATTATGTATTCAGGAGCATGTTCCAGCACAATGCCATGATTGATCAGTTGTCAATTTTCTATGGGGGTAATGTGAATGTTTTCGATGATGTTCCATTAAATAAGGTATCTCCATCTACCACATCCGAATTGATTTAGCTCAACAAGTAAACTGGTTGCAATCGAATGTTTAAATTTTCTTTTCTTTGCAGGCACAAGAGATAATATCATTGTTGGCAAAAAAAAACGCCGAATAAAGCATCAAATGCTGCAAAAACAAGACCTGAATCAACACTACCAGTACCTAATGGTCTTAGTGCAAGACAAACATTGGGTCAAGTTCTATCACCTGGCGCATGGCTTCGAAGCCCAACCTCGGTTACTATAAATGAAGATGTTAGGCCACATAGTGGTTCTCGCATCAACGACAATACATCATGGTGTAAAGTTACTACTTCACCAATTTCAGCAACTCAACAAGAGACCTACAAAGCTCAGAATGTCAACAAGCCAAGAGGTAGTGTGGTGTTCATTTGATTCAAACCCACTAGTACATAAGACACAACCAAATCAAGTTCTTTACTTACAAGGGTAGTGAAACTTATCATCCTAAACTTTCAGATGTCTGTTACTTTTCAGGATGAACAATGCCATGCCTAATTCTTCTTCCTCCAAGACATCTCCAGAGAATGGCAGTGGATTTGAAGGTTGCAATTTGTCAAGCACACCTACAAACTATCAAAAGAACTTGCGGCTTGGAGCACACCAAAGATGGAGTGTTGGTACCAAGTTAACAATATTAGTTAGAAACAACCGTGAGTGAGCTATTTATTGTTCTGATTGCAAGGTCATATATTACATGATTTAGGAAATTCCAATAACTTTATTTATCAACTTGGTAATATGCTATGTAGTTTTGCAATCATTAATTAGACTTTCATAAATTAAGTACTTCAATTTTCCATTGTCATATATCATTATCATCATCGAATTAGGGTCAACTACATGAATGTTATTTTTTCATGAACTCTCTCTATATACAAGGTTATATGACTGCTATTCATCTCAATCATCTTTAAGTCAGAATTCTTTGGTCCCTTTCTTCCATTGCACCTTCCACTAATTGATTCAAACTAATCTAGCTATATAAGTTATTGTTTGTCTTTGAACATGTTCATGTTATCTCAACGTTTTTCTTCATTTGTTCAATCATACGTCACTCGCTCTAAAGTGGTTGCAGTTTGTCTAAAGCCCTAGGAGGGGGAGTGGTGTGTGGTTATATGGATTGTTGACCCGTTTGGCACTTATGTTAGAGCCTCATCCCCTTGGGAGATACAAGACAGACTCTTTCGGAAACCTCACTCAAACACAAGCTGCCACCTTCAATTAGGAACCTACAGTAAAAAGCAAAAGTACCCTCCCAAGCCCATGAGGAGACACAATCCAGAAAAAAAAAACCTTAAACTTTCTTAGCCATTAGACCGAATTATTGATTCATAGCCAGAGATGACTTGCACACGAGCACTCATATCTGATTGATCTTTCTTTTTCGTTCTAAAATTTTAACTGACAGGAACAACTTATATAAACACAAGAACCAGTTTTGTGGACTTACAAAATGGATTGAGAACTCACTGATACACACTAAGCCTCCTCAATAACGTACTCCTGAAAAGCTCTCATTATATATACTTGGGAATAATAATATTTTGTATTCGCATTACTATATAGTAGAGGGAGAAAATCTTCAGTTGCTAAAATGTGAAGTAGACTAGTGATAATATGCATCTTTCTGGAAGAAAGTCATTTGGCATATGAATCATGTGGAAAAATTAGAAGACATTTCAAAAGCCAATGCTAGTAGTACAGGGTAGGGGATCAGCCTAATGTATAAGAGGATCCATATAGTCAACTTCACTTAATGGGATAAAGACTTGATTGTTGTTGTTGATGGTATTATATGATGGAAGTAGAGGGTAGATTCATGCATTTAATCGGCTTTACTTTAGTTGGAGAATTGATCATAAATGAAATATATGGCAAAAGTTGGCTAACCTAGTGGATAATTGCCTGAAAAGAAGCATTGGAAGTGATGATTGAGTTACTGCAAGCACCTGCTACATTTTCCAAATATTCTACTTCTAACACGCATTTTTTGTGATATGAGGGATACAAGGAGGACCTAACAAAAGAATCTTTCTGTGATTTAATTCTACCCATGTTGGTACTAGCACCTTAAGACTACCAGTTCTCCAGGACCACAATATTTAATCAGAATAAGTGATTCCAAGGTAAATTACAGATAGGTCTTGCCAATTTTATGGCAGCTTCTGAACATTAAGATAATTGGTAGAATGCTGGATAAAACCGCACATTGAATGATATTCATGCAGCAAAGATTCAGAAGAGAACCAAACACAATGTGCTGAGAATTGAGCCAGTGGGTCAATGATTGAACTTTGAGAGTTCAGAAGTCGAAGCGCATACCTTTGTAGTAGGGATACTCAGCTATTAATAAGGCTTGGAGCGTGGCTGGGGTTGATGTTTGCTTTTGATCTATTTATAGGTATGTACTCTGTGGTATGATAGGAGTGCTTGATCATCTCCAAAATTTGATGCATTATCTGATTAGTTACAAGTAATGGTATCATTACGGGTGTCTTATCACCATGTGATAATACCAAGTTGGTCGGATGTCAATTCCTGAATACTTTGTCGGAAGATATTTCTCCCTTGATTTTAGCCTCGAATCAATTTTAGGCCTACAGGTAGAGTGTCATCTTGAAGATGAGTACAGGCATTCTCAATCAAGCTTCAAGATGGTTAGGTCTTCTCTGTAGGATCTACAAATAGATGAGCAAAACCTTTCTGCCCGATTCGAGTTTGCTCATCACTCCATTGAGTCAGAGGTGTGACCTTACCATTAAAGCTGCCTTCTCTAACTGAATTTGTACACAGTTTGCTGTCTCTTCCAGATGCTAAATGAACAAACAATTTTGCTCATGGTTTGATTTGTAGGCCAGCCAAAGCAAATTGGTCCCTATATATCAGACATGACTGATTTGTGTAGTTATATTTTCACCTTGGAGTCTATTAACACTAATTTAAGAAAATGAAAGGCGGAGAGAATAATATAATAATACACTAATCAAAGCTTTATTGATGGAATTAACATGTTTTTGAAAAGATGACGATGGTGAAGAATAATGATATGAGCGTCATGTGATGCCAGAAGTCAGCTTGGAGATGAAATAACTTGGATTATATAGTAGCAAACCACAAAGGAAAGGTCAAGTACCAAAACACAGTACACATTTCTTCTAACCCCAGATTCTGCCAAGTTATTCATCAAGTATTGCTTGAAGTAGGTCAATAAGACAGAAGTTTAAGGAATTTATCCTGAAACAAAAGGCAAAGTAAATTAAATAACATTTCAATATAGACCAATTCTTATATTTATACAATCTATTGTAAATCAAGAAAAGCAATGTGCAAGGATCAACAGTTTACCACTGTAAGATTGATACGATGAGCTAGTGGACTCCATACATTGCTCACACAGGAAACCAAGAAACTTGGAAGAACCTTCAACGATATTCGAATGCCTATTGCAATATGGTCGATTGCAGAGGTTGCATTTTGGCAGACAAAGCCAACATGTCTGGCAGAGAAGGTGAGAGCAGATAGTTTCTTCACTGAGTTCTGAAAAATCAAAACAACCTCCACAGTCTTCGCACCTTGCAATGCAAAAGAAACATCCTCTGCATTCTCTCCATTGTGACTTCCCAGACCTGTAATCATTTCATTGAGGTCATAAAAAGAGATGAACTCTGATGATAGTAAAAGAAAAACAATCACAATCCCATATAGGAATTACCTTCAATAGAACGGGATGGAAATATAATCTAATTTAGGTATACTAATAGACCAAAATTTCATTTAGAAATACGAAAAGTGGGGCAGTAAAAAAAAAAATAGTCCAATCCACGAAGCTCCCGCCAATATGGGTCCCGAGGAAAAATATATTATACATAGTTTTACTTTGCATTACAAGAGGCTGTTTCCACATCTCGAACCCGTGACCACCAAGTCATACAGTAAAAAAGATGTCCCATAGAAATAGAAGAAAATTTCACTTTGAACCCCATAGATCATTAAAATTTTCATTTCACCCCTTACAATTTAATGAATTATAGCTTATAACTTCTAACCTTTGCAAAATCATACCCTTTCCCACCTCATCTTAACACTGTTAGCAACGACAAATTGTTATTGAAGGGTTGCTATTGCAACAAGTTAAAAATCATATGGTCTTGACGTTACCTATCATCTTGACATAACTTCTCAAGGTGAGGGGAGAAAAAATGGTATGGTTTTGCAAAGTTTGAGGGCACACAGTAATTTATCAACTTATGGAGTGTTGAAATGCAAAAGTGGGAAAATTTAGGGGAGTAAAGTGGAATTTACTCGATTTTAATGAATTTTCACATTGTGATGCTAAAACAGTACAGAATTTAAACATCTACCAACCTGCAGTTCTCCCTCGTACAATCAAAAACTATTCTAACATTAGTGCACTTTGGGCAAATATCAACATCTATTGGGCGGTCACTGTTGAAGATGCTAGAGTGCCGGTTGTTATAGATGATGGGATATGAAACTTGCAGAACATCATTTTCAAACAATAACTTCAGAGCGTCAAGATGATAGATTGTTAGGTTAGGGATTCCATGAATCTGGAGAGACTTCAACCGGCCTTTTAGCTCACAATGCCACTTTAGTATTCTTACTACACCATCAGCGCTTAGTTGCGTGCATCCAGGAACATGAAGCTGCAAACATTTAGCAAGTTAGTATGATGCATATGTTGAACACCAATATCAATTGATGCTCAGATAACTGAAGTCTGACACAATTTAGAAGAGTCGACAGCATCTTTCTCTGAAGCTGAACTTAAAAGTGGCATAAAAATTTGGGTAAACATAGAACACTAGGTCCTAACAGATTGGCCATGGTGAAATATTATTGTCAAATAATGAGTGGACATATTATTCTGGTTGATACAGTTTAAACTTCATTTATTGCATACCAATCATCAATCCTCAAGGTTTCATCTTGGGTCATTAAAGTAATAGACAATAATTGTTTTTAAAGAAAAAGACAGAATAGCCCAAAGAAACAGATTTTTAAATCTTGTTCCTTGGAACAAAGAGACTTATTACAAGGTAACTGGAGGATTAGGTGTGACAGACATGAGAAACCATGGACTTACCTCAGAACTTGGTGGAATGTGATTCCAAACAAGAAGTGTTAATGAGGAGACATTGCAAATGACAGCTATTTCCAAACCAGCAGATGTTTCCAAAGCAGAATACAAACTTTCAGTCCAAATACTTGGAAAGATATAACACAAATGAAACAATTTGCTTTATCAGCCATGATTATGGGGTAGGTGCATTAATTTCTGCTATGAATACAGTGCATGAACTGAAAAATGAAATTTTTTTTATCATCTGCTGAACTAACCGTCTGATCCAAACACCTGTATCCCTGCCATTGGTATGTTTTCCAAAACTGATATATAATTCAACAAGATTGGTTGGATCTTTTAGTTAAGTTCATGATTCAGAATTCAGCCTGTTGACTAAAAATTGAAACACGATTCTCCCTATACACATTACAAAGTATCCATTTCTATGCTGTGAAATTGAAATACCTAGCACTTCAGAATCTTTTAATATTAAAACAATAATACTTGTCATATAAACAATTATTCTCCACAAAATCATGTATCTAAATTGTTTCGGTTCTCTATAACCTTTAAATTCTAGAGTAATATTTATTTATCTGATTTCCTAGCCTTTGTTATATCATTTTCAGCCATGATAGTATTTAGAAATCTCCTAATGTTTTTCCTTCTCATTTCATTGGGTTTTCACTAAAAAAGTGTATTACATAATTAAGAAGAAAATTTCTTTGATGGGATTTTTCTTTAGTGAGAAAATCTCGAGTTCCTCGCATTGACAAATAATGAAATCTAATCACACAAAGTCAAAAGTTGTTCCAGTTCTTATAACATAAAAAATATATATATCTATATACCAATAGAAGCATTCAGTTTGGTGACTCTTAGCTTGGTATATTGAACTATACAAGTAAAAGATTGTGACTTTGATTGTCTTTGATAAATATATAAAGCGATAGTTTGAATTAAGGAAGAACTATATAAATCCATATTGCTAGCAAAATAAATCCTTGCATATGCTACAGAAATTAAGTTGATCTCATCACAACAACAACGAGAAAAAGAAACATCAATTTTTCGAATCAAAACGAAATTAATAGCTCTTAAATCGAGAGAGCAATAGATCAAGTAAACACCTTGGTAATGCCTCGATTTCGATTCACAACCTGCATGAGCCCATCGTCAGTGACCTTCCAGCAATCCAGGAGAGCTAAAGACTCCAACTTCCCATCGGCCCTCGACGTGATGCGGACGAGGGCTTCGTCAGTAAGCCGCAAGCTCAAAGGGCGCTCGATCGTGACGCGCCGCCAAAGTAGGCTGTCACGAGAGACCGCGTCCCTGAAGAGGCGCGAGACGCCCTGGAAGGCCAGCAACTCCGGCAGGCGGAGATAGCCAAGAACCAGGAGCAGCGCGCCGGATACATCGACGGCCGCGGCGGCAGCCATGGGGTTAGGATTCGGACATCCATCGCATGCTTCAGATGGCGGTTGAGCGTGATTGCAAGAAGATTGTAGCATCCGTCGCCGGCGGAGAGCTCGATTCAGAGAGCGCAAGGGAGAGGAGCTGGAGGCCAGTTGTCTATCTCCGGTCCTTCTGGTCAAAGCTAATGTCGAGATATTGTGTAATTTTTAAAAAACTCCTTAATATTTACAAAATATTAAAATTACTTGACAGATTTTTATAACAAGAATTTTTAAAAAATATATATTATCTTTACTAAATTCCAAGAATACTTACAGGATTTTTATAATAAATAAAAACTTTTAAAATATATTTTGATATCATTAAAACTATTTTAGAAATAAATAAAAATTAGTGGTATTTCATTTATTGATTTTTATTATTTTTTATAATGTGAACTCTGGAGCAATTTCGAGAAGAAAAAAAAGAAAAAGTTTTTTTTAATATTAGTTGGACTTTTTCCCTAATTCACATATTAAATAAATTTATGAAACAATTTATACAAAAGTTAAATTTCAATGACACCTCCCATTTGAAATTCAAATTTTTTATTTTATTTTTTCTTTGAGTATTTAATCACAATGCAACAACTTTATATTTGTTATTATTAAAAGATGTACTATATTGAAAAATAAAATTTGATTCATGTCCATTACAAAAATTCACATCCACACCAACAACAATTTTAAAAAAATTAATTTCCTTAATATTCCAACAAAAGTAAACATTATTTTTCCTAAATTTTCTTTGTGAATTACAAATGATATAAAATAGAAATAAATAAACGAATAACGAATTTCTGTGTTTACAAGAAAAGATTACTTCTCTGTCAGTGCTGTTCATGTGAGTTTGTTGTGCTTGATACTGATAGAAGCTCTTCCAATTTATCCACTGCTTCTCTCATCCATGAATGCTTACACACTTGCCTTGCTTCTGCCAGGCTCACCTGGTTCATCACCAAATCAATGAAGAAAAAAGAAATTCAGAAATTTTCAGGTTTGATTGTGTTCTTCATCTGTTTGATGCATATGTACGTTTCAAGTTGAATGATGTCCACTTCCTACTGACTCACTCACCCATTTGCGCTCTCGGCTATTCATTTCTGGCCATTGCTGAAGAACCTCTGTGACTTCCATGGCAAAGATGTAGTGGACCTTGTTGTGGTCCTCGCTTAGCCATTTGCCGAGATTACCCTGTAAGTTACAGTGATTGTGAGGGTAAACTGAAGTAGTCGTGACAACTGAATACAACATATTCCATAGCTCCAAAGGCTGTACAATCTATTTTGAGTCAGCGATATGAATCTCATCTACCCATTGAGCTCGTTGCGAGTCTATGTCACTAGTAAAGTCGATGGCTTACCACAAAATTTCCTTTGACACCAGCTTCCTCAAATGCTTCCCTGGAAGCTGCCGCTACCATAGTTTCATCAAGTTCCCAACCACCCTGTTTAAATGCAAAAGTTAATGAATTGCTCTTCTTTTTTGATAAAATTTCAGTTTGTCCCAGAGTTTGTTAACCTTTTTCATTTCACCCTAAATTTCGATAGATTATATTGTTAACACTATTAGATGAAGGTGGCAAATAAGAAAGTAGAAAAAAATCTCTTTTTCTTTCTCTAAGATCAAAAGAGTTTGATACATGGAAAATGTGTATACCTTTGGGAACATGAGTTCAGGCCCTTTCTGAGAGCTTATGACAAGAACCTCGATGGCTCGATTGGTGCCTCCTGAACAAGGATTCTTGAACTTGATCTTGTAAGGAATGCATCTGCTCAACAAAAGTATAAGGCAACAACATTAGATCAGAACAGTCTTCAATGAGACAGATTGAAAGTCAAAGAGTGTGAGAAAGTTCAAATTTTCATTGCATTAAGATGATAAAAATGCATGTTACACTAGAAACAAGATTGCAGTGTTTAGCTTTAGTTCTTTATATTCATCTCATCCGGCAAAATCCAAATAAAATTGAGAGATGCATAAACTCAATTTGAAAGCATGAACCCTAGAAGCCAAAATTGCAACAAAAAAAAATATTCTATTTTTGTTTTTTCAAATTGATGCTATAACAACAACATTAGATCACAACAATCGTCTTTGAGAGAGAACCAAACTCAAAGAAGCATTTCAACTGTTGCTTCAAAATCCAGTGCAAGTAGCCCTGCAGATGTGGAAAAGCACTCAAGAAATAAGGAAGAGGATCAGAATCCTATTAAGGATGAATATCTTGGAGTTCGACGTATAAGCTTTGCTCTAGACTTATCCGATAGACAAATCAGGGGAAGACCGTCTACCTCCACAATTAGTCATGCCTAGATTATCCACACACAAAAAAAAGTCAAGTGCAAGAAATTTCAAATTTTCAATCCATAAACTTGATAAAAGTGCATGGACCTAGAAACCAGATTGCAAAAGTGCAGATTTGTCCATGCACAAAACTAGTAAAGTAGCATGAACCCTAGAAGCTAGATGGCACTTTTTTTAGCTTTAATCCCCCTTACTCATGCCATCAAGGTAAAATCCAACTAAAATCGAGAGAAGATACATAAACTCGATTAGAATGCATGAACCCTAGAAACCAAAGTTGCAAATTTCTTGTATCGTTTGAAGATCAAATTCATGATATCGCAACATTAGATCAGAAGAGCCTTCGTCGAGAAAGAATCAAAGTCAATGAAGCATAAATTCTAGATCAAATTCATGCTGCCTGTCCCATCCAAGCAAAACCTAACTAAAATTGCAGCCTCAGGACCGCCGCGGGCAGACAGGAGAGAAAAGAAAAATAAAAAAGTGAGATGAAACGCACCCGGCGACGAGACGGCGGCCGTCCCTGTACCGCTGCAGCCTCCTCCCGAGGCGAGACACCAAAAAAGCCATCTTTTCGGCCCACACTCGCCTCCGGATCGAACCCCTCACTCAAAAAACCGAAACGATGAGGCGGAGCGGGAGGGCGGGGAGGACGATGGAGAGCAAAGGCAGAGAGCAAGCTTCGGTTGCCACCATCCGATCGCGGACGCCGACGAAGACGAAGACGAAGACGAAGACGAAGATCGGGGAAGGGAGTAGAGGAACGAAGCGGCGATTCCCCGGATTGGAATGGAGCAGCGCATCAGATAGATAAATATCGGAGAAGATTTAGAAGCGTTGAAGGCGGTTTCAGAAAAAGAAGTCAATGTCGTTGCAAAAGCACGTCGAACATGCCGCAACATTTTTAAATTTTTTTATAATGATGATAAATAAATAAATATATAGAGAAAAAAAATATTATCCTCCGTTCCTTATCTAGCTCGCCCGTGGATAGCATGCCCTTTTTTTTTTTTTTTTTTTGGGGAAAAAAAAAAAAAAAAAAGCGAA
>JBAMHZ010000072.1:2157088-2178121 GCA_037177395.1 Alpinia galanga
ATATTTATTTAGCTGGCACACGCATAAAGTAAATATAATAATCAATCTTTGCCTTTATTAATATAAGATATGACACAGAAGTTTCCCTTACCAATCATCTCATAATTGGTACTAAGGGCTCATACTAACACACAACACCACCAATCGACTGGTCATCCACACCAGTTGACTTGCCAAACTTCTGAGCTCTGGCTGTAATATTCCAGTCGACTGATTCACCGCATCAGTTGACTGCTTGAGCATCATTACTCGAGTACTATTGCCAGTCGACTCCCAACTCGACTAGACTTAACATCAGTCGATTGATAACCTCAAATTGAGGTTTAATTAATCAAGTGTGATCCTCTCACACTTGAAACTATCCTTGGCCTTGACTTCAACTTTCGAGTCACTTCCATCAGCCTTACACCTCTTTGAGCCTATGTCCGTCACCCTTTGCGCTAGTTTTCAAGTGCTTCCATTGACTTATTCATGCTATCGGATCTTCCTTTGCCAAGAGGTCATGCCTTCGAAACTTTACTACCCTTTAGCCTAGACCTAAGCCTTCAAGTCACTTCTATCATTCTCATGCCTCAAGGATGCCTCCGAGCCCATGCTTGTCATCTTTTGCGCTATCCTTTAAGTGCTTCCATCGACTTCATCATGTTATCGGACCTCCACTCTCAAGAGCCACATTCTTGGACTTCCATTGTCAAGTCTACACACTTGGACTTTCCCGTTGCCAAGAATCCACTCTTGGACTTTCCCTTTGCCAAGAATCCATACTTGGATTTTTCTTTGCCAAGTCTCTACTATTGGACTTTAGTCAACACACTTAGACTTTCCCTTTGCCAAGACTCTACTCTTGGACTTTGATTTTTCCTTTGCTAAGTTTTCACTCTTGGACTTTCCTTGTCAAGTATCCATACTTAGACTTTTCCTTTGCCAAATTGTCATAATTGGATTTCCCTTGCCAAGTCAACACACTTGGACTTCTCCTTTGCCAATTCCACGTTGAACTTTCCTTTATCAAGTCAATACATGTTATCAAACACATATTGTCAAATATATGTTATTAAACATCAAAACTCAACTCGAGGTTAACTCAAATTTGATCAATCGTGATCTTGATTGATTGCACCAATATTTTCAAGGCGCTCACAGTGGCAATAAGGCATACGTTCCAACTTACAGCTATTCCAATGAACTCTATTTAAGGCTATTGCGCTATATTATGAGTAATGTTCAAGTTTTGCCTAGATGCTCATTTCCTAGCAAATTAGAACTAAAACTACCTCTATAAAATGTTCAATTTCAACTGCCTCCCATATCAATTGAGTGTTTTTTGTTTCTTAAAATAGCTGGTTTTTTAGAATTGATAATGTAGAACATAGACACTGAGCAACATAATAGATCTTTCACTGTCTTCCTTTTTTTTTCCTTTTTCTCGCTCTTCCTTCTTTAGCACACCTTTTATCAATTTTTTTTTGCCCTCTTTATTGTCTTCGTCAAATTTCCTTACCTTGATTCAGGAAGCTGATGTTGCAAAGCTTTAGCATATTTTTCTCTAATTTTTCGCTTCTTAATTATCACATCATTTGTGGCAATACAAATAAAATAAAACTGGCATGCCAAAAAGTAAAGGTTTAACATGTCTAATGTTTTATTTTTCACTATCGTTTTGTTGATCTTGGTAGTCAAAGAGTCATAGTATGTTTATGCTAATCAATTCGCTTGGATTTATCATCATTGTCTTTTTAAAGTAACATTACTCTTCAATGTGAGGACAAAGGGATGCAATTTTGTTCTCTCAATCTAAAGGAGCAAGATTGCCTTGACTAGCACATAGCATGTTAGGCAATGCTAAATGGTTATGACTTTCTTCAACAGTAATGTCCTTACAAAATGTTATCATTATGCAAGGATGTGGGCATCTTGAAATGAAGAAACTGTTTATAGTTAATCTAGGATGGATGTTCATGAATTGCATTATTGTATTAAATTATTAATGTTAGGAATATTTATACAAATTTCATTTAGATAACCAAATATTTGCTATTGTCAAAAGTCGTGACTAGTTTTAGAAATATTTCAATTGTTGCAGTTACAATATTTTTCAAAGAAGAAGCCAGTCTAATGACTGGCTGCATAAGTTACCAGAAATAGTCAAACGCTTGGAAGAATGTATGTTCAGAGATACTGGAACAAAGGTATAATTTCTACTTTACGAAGATATTAATTTTTCTGACAGTTTCAATTTATCTCAATATCTTGAAGTCCAAATCCATGGTTTTTTTTAGTATAGTAGGTCTATCGCAGGCCTCATTGTTGATTTTAATGCTAATTTTTTTTATTTTTTTATTTTTTTGTATTTCACCATTTCCTTTCCTATGCTAACCCTTACAAGTTTTGCAATACATGTTGCACTATGGCCAGGATGAGTATTTGACTTTGTATATGGAGTCGGATGAAAATCGCTTTGTGGCTGTCATAAAGAGTATTTTTAATAGCAAACAACGTGCATCACAGCAAGTTAGACCTTCTTCTACCCATGGCATGATGATTCCAACGCCTGGGATGCAGCAAAATAGAAATGCACAATCAATAATATCTGGTTCTGTTGAGAACCACAAAATTAGTAGTTCAAGTGTTGAATGTTCTCCAGCAACCAATGCGGGGAATTTGCAACCAACTGTGAATGGTCTGACTGATGTCAATGCCTCATTTCATTTGGCTAATGGTAATTCAATCTGCGTTTTCCATCCTTTTTATTTGTCATTTGCCCTTCTTTGGTTTCATATGTACAGGGATGAGACTTTTTCTTCTGTGCAGTTTCCAATTGCTATCTGAGACAACGTACTGACTTTCCTCTTGGTTCAGGTGTAAGAAATATAATGCATTCAAACTCCACTGGCATGCCAAGGCAATCTAGTCAGATGATTCCAACACCAGGATATGTAGATCCACAAGTTGTATCCGTAGGCTCAGAATCTTCTAATGCAATAAATCTTTCCAGTTATGATTCTACAATACCTTCAGAATTGCAACAGACAAGGAATGTTGGAAGTCCAAGCAGCCACTCATTACATAGTTTAGGAGGGCAGATTGATTCTGGTATCAGGCCAATTAATCTGCAGAAGACTTTAATGCATAGCATGTCAAATGGAGTCATGAATAGTGGTCTGGATTCAGTTGGGAGCAACATGCAATTTAATAGGTCTACTAATTTAGAGGGGTTGATAAAGACTGGGCCTATGCAACAGCACTTGGATCAGCAAATACACCAATCTAGAATGCCAGGTAATGCTATCAATATGAGGATCTGTCATCCTGAGTTTTCCACTTTCCAGTTACCTTTTGATTTTTCATGCTGTCTTCATACTAGTAATCAGATTGTACATATCCGGGATCCAATCCTTCATGAGATATTGTATTTATGTGGGGATCAAGTGGTGGAATGCTTGAACAATATGGTGATTTTTAGACTTAATTTATGCATGTGTGCTTAAACAATATCCTACTTTTGTTCATAACATGTTTTTCATGTTATCTCCTCGTTAGCAATCTTAGAATTCAACAATCAATCAGGAAATTGAGTACCTGATTTTTTAATGCAGTTATATATTTACCTATGAATCGTGGAAAAAGTAAACAATATTATAAAATTTTCTGTCAATTTCTTGATACATAATAAATGCAAAAATAAATTTTAATGTCATTATTGTTAACCTTGGAGGTACTACACTGAGGAAATGCTATGTTCAACTGAGCACCATGTTAAACTGAATCTACCTGTATCTTGGGTCTACATATTGGCAGTTATTTTACTTTCTGATGCCTATATAACAATCTTCATGCTGATTTGCTGCACCTATTCTGTTTCTTGATGTGTACCTTATAAAATTGTAATACTGTGCTAATGTTATGCAGTGCCATTGTGTGAACAAATGTTGTCTAGCGGACTTGATGTTTATGCTATGAAAGGAACTGATATATCAGGATCTGATATTGTTCATGGCCCTAGTTCATCTGTATTATCTGCAATGAATAATCTCAACAATGGAAGCTTGCAAACAAGAGTGCGAACAAATCCAGGCTTGCTATACCATCAAACAAATTTAAATCCACAGAGCACACAAATAAGGCCTCACACAATTGATCCTTCGCAAAATTTTTATCTAAATTCATCACAATTAACAAATGAGGTATTGAAATCACAATCACAGGTGCAGCAATCTCAGCAACAAATTAGTCCATCTTGTCCTCAGTTCTTTCAAAACCAAACTAAACTGCTTTTGCAGCAACACCAGCAGCCAAGTCAGCAAAACCAAATATCGCTTCCACCTGACACACTGAGACAGATTTCAGGAACTTCTTTAGATGAGCAAATGCCAAGGCAAGAACTTATGACCCCTTCTGGGGCCTTGCACTCACAAGTTTCCCAGCAGATCCAAGCATCAGAATCACAATCTCATTTTTTTGATGTCCATTCTAAAGCTCAATTTGTCAACCAGTTATCTGGTTCTGGAGATTTTCTTGTTCAGATCCCACAGGGTTCACAACAATCATTGCACCCAAATGTTTTGGCAGATAATTTTCAAATGAGTATCAACAACCAGTCTAGTGAATCCCAAACAAGGGACCAATTTCAACTGCAACCGTCACAAGGGGTACAAGTGTTGGATAAGTTTTCAAGTGAAGAACCTTCAGAATTTCATCAGAAAATCACAGTGAAAGATGAAGTTCAGCAACCTCATGTCTCTCTTCAGGGATGTAATGCCAGTGCTGCTACAATGATGTCCCATTTTTCTAGCAGATTAGCTCCTGGCCTGGAGGAATCTGTAGGTAAATCGAATCTGAAGCAAATTAGGTGGTTGTTGTTTTTGCACCATGCTCGGCGTTGTCCTTCTCCAAAGGGTCAATGCCCCGAAGTTTTTTGCTTAAGGGTTCAAGAGTTAATAACTCACATTCGCAACTGCAATAGTGACTTATGTGAGTATGCCCGCTGTAAGCTTAGTAGAGGCCTTCTTCGTCATTTTCATTATTGCCGAGCAGCTAATTGCCCTGTATGTGTGCCGGTTCGTAGCTTTATGGCATCTTGTAGAATACCTGCTCGAGCTTTATCTGATGCTGGTTCACAGACTGTTGCCTCCAATACTACAAGCAAGGGAAGAGATGCTAATGAAGTCACTGGTGATATGGAGTCTAAGCTCACAAAGATTCAACTTACCTGTGCTTTATCTGATGTTGTCCCAGGAAGCCAGATGGATGTTGACAATAGTAGGATCAAGAGAGATGGAGTGGTCGCTGAACTGTCTGATGATAAGCAGGCTAAATGCAGGAAAATTCAGCATGCATCTATTCTTGTTACTAACAATGGATCATCTGCAGCCTTGCATTCTTCTAAGGACAATTCATATGGCTTCCAGGAGGCACAGTTTCAGAATTGCAAACAAACTGACATGCTCATGTCTGCTAAATGTGAAACTTTTGATACAAAGGCTGAACGATACATTAGCACTGGACACGAAAAATTCACAACCAATGGAAGTGGCATTGAACAAAACCAGATTAAAATAAATGATATGAAATCTAATGCTTCTAATCATGTTAAGTGTATTGTTAAGCAAGAAACCTTGATGGTTGAAGAGAAGATTGATCAGACAAGAAATAGTATCAAGCAGGAAAATTTTGAGAAGTCAACTGATCAAACAACTGCAAGTAAATCAGGGAAGCCAAAGATAAAAGGTGTTTCCTTAACTGAGCTGTTCACTCCAGAACAAATCAGGGACCATATTCATAGTCTGAGGCGATGGGATGGTCAGGTTAGCTGTTGGACAAACAAAATCTGTTTCTATCATCATAAAGTTTTATCTTTAGTTCAAATTAGTTCCTTGAAATTATGATGATCAGCAGATGATGTTTGTTTGGGCTTTCAGAAACTATAATGTTGCTGTTTTCTCCATCATGTATCTTTGACATATTTTACATAGCAAAATGATATGCTTGTTTGGGTTTGGATACAAAGATCTTTTTGAGCTCAGTTGTCTTCGAGAAAAGATGCAAAAATGCAAAAGGAATTTGTACAAATTAGTAAAATAATCTCTGGATATGGTGTTCTTGGTGTTTTTCTGCACTTCTAGGATTTCTTTAGTAGGAGAGGAATTGATTAGTTATGCACTATATCTTTCATGGTTCACCGTGTACATCATTTTGTAGAAATAAATGCTAGGCTAGTTGTCTTTTCATTTCACATTTCTTTATCTCTTTGGTGGTACCAGACTGCTTGGAAGCATTTTTAGCTGCTAAATTTCTTGTATTGCTTACCTGCTATATTCTTACTGTGTGATAAATAATGATATAGTATGAAAGCCATTAGAAACATTTCTACTGCATTATTATTTATTTATTTGCAATTTTCTCTCATATCTTCAAAATTGGTTGCCACAGAGCAAGGCTAAAGCTGAAAAGAATCAAGCAATGGGACACTCAATGAATGAAAATTCATGTCAACTTTGTGCTGTGGAAAAGCTTTCATTTGATCCACCTCCACTATATTGTTCAATATGTGGTGCAAGGATAAAGCGGAATGCTATGTACTACACAGTTGGAAGTGGTGAAACCCGTCACTACTTTTGCATCCCATGCTATAATGAGGCTCGTGGTGATACTATTGCAGTTGAAGGCTCTACATTTCTCAAGGCAAAACTCGATAAGAAGAAAAATGATGAGGAAACAGAAGAATGGGTAAAATCTTGAGACTGTAGATCTTGATTTTCTTATTTTTCTTTCAAAATATGTATTTTGTTCTTCCTTTCAAAATATGGGTAAAATCTTAAGACTGTAGATCTTGATTTTCTCCTGATGTTTCATGTAGTGGGTACAATGTGATAAATGTGAAGCTTGGCAACATCAAATATGCGCTCTCTTTAATGGCCGAAGAAATGAGAGAGGCCAAGCTGAATATACTTGCCCAAATTGTTATGTAAAGGAGATAGAACACGGTGAACGCAAGCCCTTACCCCAGAGTGCTGTTCTCGGTGCAAAAGATCTTCCAACAACAATCCTTAGTGATCACATAGAACAACGACTCTTCAAGCGACTCAAGCAAGAGAGAATGGACAGAGCTAGACTGCTTGGCAAAAACATAGAGGAGGTTATTCTGATGACTAATTCCCTACTCGTCTTCTTTATTTTTTTTACTAAAACTCCTTCCGTATTTAGAATGTACACTTCTGTGTCTTATGCTGGCATTTATGACTCCCAATACAGCCACATGTTAATTAACCTGATCTTCCCATCAATTGATATAATACCATCTTATTCAAATAATTCTTTTATCAAATTAGTCATATTGTGAAGGTTCAGGTGGCTATTCATATACATGTCTTAGGACTCCATTCATTTAACTGAACATATTTTGGAAAAGGGTGGCTTATTTTTTTGTTGTTTAGTAGTAGGAGAAAGGTTTTACTGAGTGGAAGTTGAAAAATATAAATTTCAGGAAAATTACCTTGCCTTCAAAAACAGAATCATTTTTATCCTAGATCCACTATTCACTATTAGTAATGTTTGAATTGAAGCTGAAACATTGTGGTCACATGGTTTTTCATTTCACTAGGTGCAATCAATTAAATTACTCACTCAAGCTAAAAATATTTTATTGTTACAAGCTAAAAATCTTATAAAAACAATAATAGTCTTCATCTAGCTGTATGTTCCCAATTATTTGGGGTCATCTACATGAATTTTGTCCATTGAGGTTTATGCAAATCTATGTTATTAATAATATTCCAATCAATTAAATCATTTTTCATTATATTGACTAAGTTTTTATTTTGTTTGCCTTATGCCTTCACTCTAATAGATTCAAATCTTCCTAACTATAGGTCATATTGATCTCCGTTAAGCAGATCCATACCAGCTAACGTAGTCTCTCATTTCATCATTTATTGGATATTTTTATTTTATTGTTTCTAGTTAACTTAATGTCATAGCATTATCATTTCTTTGTGCCTATTAGTTCCCAAATACTTTGATCCACAACCCCTAGATAGTAGATACTACTTGGTGTAGGACAAGAAATATTCATATGCATCATTTCTCAATCTCATAGGATTTCTTGCCTTAGCAATCTTACGAGATAAATGAGAAATATGAAAGGGCATTCTAAACTATTTATTGAATCAATGGAATCATGGGTTGAAGGTCTTTGTACAGGCTGTACATTATACAATGAGTTATTTTTACTAAAAGTCATACTAACTAGGCTTTTTTCGGCAATAGCTAAAGTAAAATATGGGCTGTTTTTATTAAAATTCATATTAACTAGGTCAGGTGTGATGGAAATAGTATAAGTAAAATAAAATAAATTTGTATTTTAGACCAAAGTAAAAAAACTATTAGCTCTAATAACTTGTTTTTACTAAAACCGTACAAAGTTTAAGATAGATGCACTAGAATCATCGTTTGAAATTTCATACCATGCCAAGCGAAACAGTTTAACCATATCATTTGACATAGTCTGTTTCATCTCTTTCCTCTTTCAATTTTCAATCCATTATCGACACTATACATTGAAATGTTAGTACAATACCGAAATACTATTGTTTCAGTCAAAGATTGAAACTTTGACACGTCTCGAGATTTTAAAACTTGACTAGAATAGTAAAATTTAAATTAAATAAAATTACATTTT
Organism: Alpinia galanga; assembly: GCA_037177395.1. Taxonomy (NCBI): domain Eukaryota; kingdom Viridiplantae; phylum Streptophyta; class Magnoliopsida; order Zingiberales; family Zingiberaceae; genus Alpinia; species Alpinia galanga. The sequence goes on from JBAMHZ010000072.1 coordinate 2,165,766, forward strand.
AGGACAAAGCAGATTTAAAATCAAAATATAATTTAGGCATCTAACCAATTTATTATATCGGTGTATTATTTTAAAATGATCTATTTTTATTTTCATCATCAATCTTAACATTTTCATCGCTGCTCCACTGTAGCTTCGAAAAGAGGGAATGAGTAACTTAGTGTTTATTTTGGTTTTATTGCTCACATTAAGTATTTGATTGTGCCCCAATCTATGGAATTATTACTATTTTGGTCCTGCATTTGGGATGATTCTGTTCCAATTTCTACTTATGTCAATGTACAAATTGACACAAGCTGATTATGCGGACTTGGTGCACTAGGGAAGAGGAAAGAAGAGGATGAATGGGAGGGAGAAGAAGAAGAAAAGGCAACAGAAGAAAATGAAGAGGCAATGCTTATGCTTTTTATATTATTGACCTATTTGCTTGTGTATGAAGGCTAAGGAACAACTTAATTTATATGCTTAGTTATAATTTGTCATTCCTGAGTCAAATTTGATGATATGTTTATTAGCATGACTGAGCTGGGCGAACAATCTGTTTATATACCTTTTTGTAAGTGTAATCACAACATTCTCTAAATTTGTTTACCTTTTTTAGTTAATTTTCTTTTACAACAATTCTTAATTTGAAGGGAATCCTTGGCGCAATGGTAAAGTTGTTGCTTTGTGACCTAGAGGTCACGTTTTCAAATCTTAAAACAGCCTCTTATAAAAAAAAAAAGCAGGGTAAGGCTGCGTATAATGGATCCTTCCCTGGGACTTCGCATGGCAGGAGCTTTGTGCACTGGACTGCCTTTTTAACAATTCCTATTTTTAATTATTTACCTGAAAAAATACAAATATGTGGCAAATTTTAGGTCCCAGGTGCAGAAGGACTTGTAGTTAGAGTTGTATCATCGGTTGACAAAAAACTGGAAGTGAAGCCACGGTTTTTAGAGATATTTCAAGAAGAAAATTACCCAAAGGAATTTCCTTATAAATCCAAGGTAAAAGATGTAAAATAATAGTTTCAGATAATTTTAAAGCTATGCATTGATTAAAGGTTCAATATTTCAAATATTTTAAATGATATTTACATCTGTCGTGAGCATAAGTTCAATTGTAGAGTTGTACTTACATAGATTTTATACAGGCTGTACTGTTGTTCCAGAATATTGAAGGTGTAGAAGTTTGCCTCTTTGCCATGTATGTTCAAGAGTTTGGTTCAGAATGTTCCTTCCCCAACCAGCGGAGAGTATATCTTTCATATCTAGACTCAGTGAAATATTTCAGACCTGATATGGTATCAGTGACAGGAGAGGCTTTGCGCACTTTTGTTTATCATGAAATTTTGGTATTATATTCTAATTGTTTTAATGATTTTCCTACAACTTTTTCTTAGAATTAAATGTATTTGATTATGCAATTATTGAAACCTCTCCTCTTCTTGCATCAGATAGGATATCTTGAATATTGTAAGAAACGTGGTTTCACCAGTTGCTATATTTGGGCTTGTCCTCCTCTTAAAGGGGAAGACTATATCCTTTATTGCCACCCTGAGATTCAGAAGACTCCAAAATCTGACAAACTACGTGAATGGTACGATTAAAAGCTTTGTAATAAAAATTTATGCTTTCAATATTGTATTGTTTGACATAATCTTAATGCATCATTCGCTGTCTTATTATTAGGTATCTAGCAATGCTTCGGAAAGCTAAAAAGGAGAATGTGGTTGCTGATGTCACTAATTTATATGATCATTTCTTTGTAAATACTGGGGAGTGCAAGGCTAAGGTTACAGCAGCTCGTCTCCCTTATTTTGATGGAGACTACTGGCCTGGTGCAGCAGAGGATATGATCAATCAACTTTGTCTAGAAGATGATATTAGGAAGCAACAAAAGAAAGGGAAAACTAAAATTACAATATCAAAAAGGGCTTTGAAAGCTGCTGGTCATATTGACCTTTCTGGCAATGCTTCCAAGGACGCTTTGCTGATGCAAAAGGTAACTATAATGCTTCTCTTAATTGCTAGTTGACTATCATTTTAGGCAATGGTACTTGTTTCTTTAATGCATACTTTTTAGGTAGTGGGACTTGTTTCTTCAAAGCATACTTTTTAGCCGGTGGCACTTATTTCTTCAAAGCATACTTTCTAAAGGTCATATATGATTAAACATGAAGGAAACTTACATGGTCCAATAAAGTAGATAAGTTACTAATCTTGTCCTGACTGCTGAATCTCATTGAATCTCTTAATGGTGACTTGTCAATATAGCCAAAAATGTGCAGAGATAAAAGCCCTCACTTGCCAGTGGCAATGCTAACCTACATCTATAATTCAAGTACATTATTCAATCCTAGAATATCTGTTTTTTCAGGTATATTGATGTAAAAAGTAATATGAATTTTATCATTTATATTAATTGGTTCATCTGAGAGTCACATTGACTTTTAAGTTTTCAAGTATACTTTTAAAGCACTTAGTAACTTTTATATTTGTTAATTTGGCTAGAGAGGTCTACATGTATGTCAAATGCTTCAATCAGAATTTTAGAAGAGTATGTCTGGAAAAAGCAATAATGTCTCTGTTTCCTTGTCAAATATGGAGTTCTTATTTAATTCTTCCTTGTGTCTTCACCTTTTGTTTCAGTATGTTTGCCTTTTCTTTCATTGCTTTCTTCTGCTGCTCCAGATTTTGTACTTGTGTTTAGTCTCAATGTCTCCATAATGCTTATTGAATCCCGATGTTTATACTGATGTTTTATGATGGTGATTTGCAATAGATCAATGTCTGGTACAATTAGGTGACAAAATTTTTACTGCAGCAAATTTACTTCCATGTCACTCAATTTGAGATTTATTTATCAGATACATGCCATATACCCATGTCAATTCTTTATACTTCTTCATACCCTAGATTAATTATTAGAATGTGGTGGGGCTTTGTTTTTTAACTTTCCATTTCTGTCACAGAAAACTTGCTTTTCTTTTGAAAACTAAATATTGTTGTCAATATCCTATTTATTCCTTCTTTTTCTCACCCAGCTTGGTGAAACCATATATCCTATGAAGGAAGACTTTATCATGGTTCATTTGCAGCATGCTTGTACACATTGCTGTGTACTGATGGTATCTGGTACACGCTGGGTATGCAACCAATGTAAAAATTTTCAACTATGTGCTAAGTAAGTGCCATCTTTGAAGCATCATTCACTTGTTTCCTTAGTATATTAATCAAAGATATACCTGACATATTATTTTTGCTACAGATGCTTGCTTTTCAACATTTTGTTATAAACAAATATAATTTCAATTTTTGTCAAAGAGTGACTGATTTAGACCTCATGTACACCTTGGAGCAACCGATTTATATGCTACTGAAAGGCTTGAATCTTCTTAAGGCTTCTGTAGGAGATTGCTTCATTTTTTTTGTTTGTAATTTTAGTACTAAAAGAGACATCATAGTCCCAAAAGAGTTTACATACAATGTAAAACCAAACTTTGACAACTTAAGTTGCTCTTATTAGAAACATAACCAAATTCTTATGAGAGACCCACAAAACTCTTCAAACCATTGTTTTATGAAACTATATGTGGCTGACATATCAATGTGCCCACATATGCATTCAGCAGTCACATTTTGTTTTAATTTTATTTTGCTATGTATACCTAGCTAATCTATTAGTCTGACCCAACTTAAATAGATATTTTTAAATAACTAGATGTGAAGAAGATAAGCAATCCTGTTTAGTTTTCATTATCATAGCACAAAGAACCCAAAAACGAGAATGGAAGAGATTCATTGGTTGATATAATTTGGTTATATGATGGATATCTTATATGAGGATACATTTTGATCATTCTTAACACTAAATTTAGTTCCAAAAGCTTCTAGAGCAAATGAATCTAAACTCACTTGTAGTTTATAATAGAACTTAGTGAAAGAGCATGTAATGTGATCGGGTGGAGCTAATGTGGGCCCAGTGTGGGCTCCACACTGAGCCTAGGATTTTAAAATGCTTTTGCTTATTATTTAATGCAAGTAAATAATAGTTTGAGAGGAAAATATTAGATTGGCAAGTAAATCTAATATTGATTGCAAGGGAAAGCAGGTTAATTATTTTACATTATACTGTTGCCTCTACTAAATTAATATCTTAGTTTTGCCCTTACAAATAATTCAAATGGTGGTAATCCTTCACAACTACAATTACTGTTGGTTATATCTCTTTGATTCGTGTGTACAAGAAATCCTGTTTTCCTATTGAATGTTAGGCACATTGCCTTTGTTATTTCATGTCTTAGGTCAGACATATTAATGAATCGTTCAAAAATATTTAAATTTTCTTAATATGGATAGAGAAATCTAAAATATTTTTTTAAATATAATTGCATATACATGCACCTAAGAGGCTACACACAACACTTGTACTATTGATGTCTCTATCACACGTCACTTGCAAACACTTTTTAATTCTTCTCTTTAAATATTATCAAGTAGTTACGTGCTGCAAACAATATAGAAGCTTTAGGTTGCAAATGGACTCATGCTTGAGCAATTATCTTTGGCTTGAAAATTCAAATTTCTCATGATAAATATGTCTAATCTCAAAATAGAGCAACATATGCTGCTATGGCTTTTGATCACTGGAACATTGCTCAATCAAGTCTGTCTAATTAAGGTAGTTTTTACTCAATCACAGCTGTCCAATATGGTTTTGACGTGAGCGTATAAGTCTGTTAAATAAACATTTATATCTAGTCTATTAGTATTTCAGGCTAATAGCTTGTACACGATTTACATTGTCTATCTTGTTAAATTGTCTTCTATGTTCAGTGATTTTTATGTAATTAGATGTTTCTGTAAATCCTTCAATTGACTATGTGGATTCGAATTTAGGTGTCATGAATTGCAACAGAGACTTGATGAAAGGGCAAGACATCCAATAACTTCTCGAGACAAGCATGTGCTTCATCCAGTGAGTTATTCTTCCTGTGTACTTTTTACTGCATTTGATATGTTGTGCATGCTGATTTGGTGGTTTTGTTTGCTTATGCTTATTCACGTGGTACTTATATTGCTAACATGATGTTTTCAGATTGAAATAAATGATGTAACGATGGATACAAAGGATGAAGATGAGATCTTGGAGAGTGAGTTTTTTGACACCAGACAGGCATTTTTGAGCCTTTGTCAAGGGAACCATTATCAATATGACACTCTTCGTCGAGCAAAGCATTCCTCAATGATGGTTTTGTATCACCTCCATAATCCAACTGCCCCTGCCTTTGTAACCACTTGTACTGTCTGTCAACATGACATCGAAACTGGGCAAGGCTGGCATTGTGAAACTTGTCCAGATTTTGATGTCTGCAATGAATGTTATCAGAAAGAAGGTGAAATTGATCATCCCCACAAGTTAACAAATCATCCATCGACAATTGAGTGTGATGCACAAAACAAAGAAGCTCGGCAAAACCGTGTTTCACAGGTAAAAACTTGGCGTTTTCTTCTTATTTGAGTTGAATAAGATGATCTTGTTTTGCTTTCTGTTGACAAATAACATGCATCAAATTATTTGCTTTACTGATCTCATTTGCTTCTTTTATCTATTGCAGCTCAGGAAAATGTTAGATCTCTTGGTCCATGCCTCCCAGTGTCGGTTCCCCCAGTGCCAATATCCTAACTGCCGTAAAGTTAAGAGCCTCTTCCGCCATGGAATACAGTGCAAAACTCGTGCTTCAGGAGGTTGTCCCTTGTGTAAAAGGATGTGGTATGTCCTCCAACTCCATTCCCGAGCATGTAACAAATCCAAGTGCAGTGTGCCGCGCTGCAGGTACCAAACATCTCTCTCTTTTACTGCCTTCAAACACTCTCTTTGCCGATACTGCCTGGATTAACTGGTGTCCTTTCTCTTCCAAACATTTCCAGGGATCTGAGAGAGCACTTGAGAAGACTACAACAACAGTCTGAATCAAGACGAAGGGCTGCTGTCATGGAAATGATGAGACAGCGAGCTGCGGAAGTTTCCCGAAACTCCAGTTAACTAACTGTGAATAACCATTTTCGCTTAGGAAGAAGAACAAGTTATCTTTTCCACACCTCAAGTCCGCGATGGGTTCAAAGAAGCCGCCGATTGGATGTTGCCTTCACATCAACTAATTTATTCTTCAACCTAAACCCATCAGGAAGGGGAACTCTTTGATTTCTCCTTCAAAACCCCATTCCTTTGGTTGTAGGTATAAGATAGGGGTCCCTAATTCATCCATTCTTACTCATTTTTCTTCCCTTAATTTTACATCTTTTAGGTTAAGGGGTTTTGGGAGGTGAAAGGATGAACAAACCTAGCATTTTTTGCCCACATCTCTTGTAGTTCTTCCTTCACTTGAATATGACCAAAGATTAAAAAAAAACAAAGGAAGAAGAAAATTTCATTTTTCCTATTTGTAACGTTTTCTTTGGCTTGGCTTTCTGCGGGTTCATTGGTTGGTCTGTTGTGTAGCCTCTTTAATTGTTTAGGATTAGAGATGAATCCAACCGATAATGGCGATGAGCCCACCTATATAAGCCGGGTTCGGCCATCTAATTATGTTTCATAATGAAAGTGAGTATTGTGGGTTTTGTATAGTTTGATAGAATGACAATTGATACTGGATAATCTATCCAACTTGGGATTGGGTATTTGATTATGCTTAATAATAGAGTTTTGTATTATGTGTTACTTGTAAATCCTATCAAGAAGAAGCCCTTGTAAATATTTATTCTTAAATACGATGGATTTAGAACACATGGCAATCACTCAATAGTTATAATAAGCAATGCAGAAGAAAAAAAATGCTTCTCTAACAGTGCTTTAGTGCGTTTGTTCCTTTTTTTTTTTTTACATAAATGCGATCAAAAATGTCTTTTTGTTTTCTAGCATCAGCTATCGAACTTTTGGTCTGAATAATCCCTCGAGATGGTCAGCTCTGCTCCATGATTTTTTCAGAGACGGTCTTTCAACAGTTAAGCTGGAAAAAGTCAGAGTTTTAGTGGATCTCCACTAAGCACTTGGGTAAATTAAGGAAACGCTTACCGTTTTAGTGGGTCAATCTGGACTTCGTAATCGTGTCATTCCTGAAAGGTTATCCATCGTCGAAGTCGTATTTCATTCGCTAGATAAACTCTTATACAGAGGGTTGCCTTTACGAATTTTTTAAAAATTCATCATTGAACCATATCTCAGTAAAGTATTGAATTGTGTTCTTCTGTGAAATAGTTCACCGTCTTTATCACTGTACCGTGCCCCTAAGAAAAACAAAGGTACTTTAATTTGAATAATTTTATTTAAATTTTTTTTTAGTACGGGTGTATTCTAATTGGGATTTTAGAAAGGAATACTTTTTTTTTTACCTATATCATTAAAAGAGTATTTCTTTTTCAAAAATTATTAGAATAATATTTTTTCTATAATTTTTTATTTAAAATTTTCTTTTGTCTCTTACTTTCGAGTCGTTTTGATTAAAGAAATTAACTCTATTATAGAGCTGTTTTATATTTTTTGCTGAGAATAAAGAATATTTTAGATAGAAAATTATAAGTGAAATATTATTTCAGTATATATATTTTTAAAAGTGCTGTTTTGATAATAAAGTTGATTGGAGATGTTTTTTCATTTTTGTCTCTTTTTTTTTTAATTTTAATTAGCGGTAATTTTGGTCTAATTTGGTTATTTGGGCCAATTTTGACTAAACCCTAATCGCCGACTCCAGTCATTCGCGAGCCTTCTGTTCTCTCCTCAGCCTCGATCGACGCCTCTCCTTAGCCCGTTCCCTCTGCTCCCTTCCTTGCGGCTTCCGCTACTCGTTGACGTTCCTGGTGGCCGCTGATCCTGTCTTCTTCTTCTGTTCCCGTGGTGTAGCTGCTGCGAGGTCTGGGAAAATACAAAAATATCTTGGAGGTCCAAGATCCTCTATTCATTCTTCAAAACCGTGTGGCTTATGATGGAGTAATTTATTGGCTTTTTATCCATGTGTATCATCCTTTTGGATGTGAATTTTGTCGTTCGGGGGCTGTTTTCCGAAGCAAAAATTTTTGGGCTTTTTTTCAAAGGGTGGATCAAATCTCTCTTAGTGAACCCTAGTTTCCATATCCTTCAAGTGGAGGATTTAACCTTTCCTTCTGTGCATTAGTAGTGTTTTGTGATGGCTTAGGATTGGTAGTACGACTGGTTAGGTTTAGTTAAGAGTTCAATTCTGCAACTATCTTTAATTATTATTGATTAGTTTATGAAACTTGTTATGAAGATTAGCAGTCCTAATGCCTATGGGAAAAATGTTGGATCCTTCACCTGGACCTATGGTTAGCTAAATGCGGAGAGAGCAATTAGAAACAACAGAAGTATTTTTTGAAAGGAAGCTTATGGTAATCATTTATGAATTAAGAAAGATTAAAACATTTTATGACAAATCAGTGGCAAAGATATTGCCATCGAGCAATACTTGCATGACTGCTTAATGAGGGCAATTGCTTTTTGTTTGAGAGCTTTGAAATAATACGAAAAGTTGTTGCTTATAATACACTGCATTTCATTTTATTTCAAGAAAAATCATTTCTTATTCACATCTTCACAGAACATCAATCCACCATTTTGTCTCCATTCATCATCTTGTGTGGTTTCTAACTGATCGACACTCACTGATTATCAGCAACCAATATCCTCTTGTAGGAATGCATACCTTTTCCACATTGTTATTCAAACATTGGAAAAGCAAGCATCAGCTAGAATGATCTTGTGTTTTCTTTCGTCCCTCAGTCCTTATTCCGTATTTTCGGATAACTGTAGACCGTGGTTCCTAAGATGTGTACTGGCAGAAGGGGTAATAAGTCCTGGATAAGGCAAGTAAATCCTCTGGTCGGGACATAACTATAGATGGTTTACAGGTGAGGCTCACTGAGAGAAAGAAGCCAAAAGAAAAAGGAAATGAGATGCTAGTTTACCCCTTTACTTTTTATATTTCTCCAGCCTGCTTATATTTATTTTTCATTTCTAGTTTTCTATCCGCTGCTGCCTTTCTCTATTTCCTATATTTGCGTAGGTTGTTTCTGTTTCTAATGTAAAAAAAAAAAAGTCTGAAAGTTTGGTATTAGAGCCTTCGTTCGTAGGACATTATATGAATTGGTCCGGAAGGATTGATTTCATTAATCTTACTTCTTATCCTCATTTAACTGCAACCCTTGATCACAAGAGTCATTCTTGCTATATACCAACCAGAACACATTTACATAATCTACACTCAGACTCAGGACATTTAAATACTCTTACAGAACTTCTTTTAAGTCTTGGAACTCAACAAGAAGATAGCTTAAAAAAAATTACTGAAATCCAAATTGAAGTTTTAAAACAAAAACAAACGCTAAAAGAGTTACAACAAAATTTAGAATATTTAAAACATTCTATAGATTTATTAGCCAGAAAACTTAATCAACCAATTTTCGATAGTAGTCTACCCCAAACAATTTTAACAACAGTAACAAGCCAGACCCAAAAGATACAAAGACTACAACAACTATTGGAGGAAATTAAATATAAATGAACCAACTTAAATATGAAAATACACATTATGAGGAAGCCTTGAGTTACATAGAACAATATACGAAAACAAAAGACGAAGACTATTATAAAATAGATTTAGCAGGAAAAAGTGACCAAGTACAAGTGCAACAAAATAATACTATAATTGCCTTGTTATTCGCTTTACATTACCGAATAACTTAGTTAGAAACCAGAATTTTTATGTTAGAACAAAAATTAGTCCAAACAGACAGTTCAGAGACTTGGAAAATAGCTTTACAGACAATAACAAAAGATTTATAAAAAATCTCTGTTGGCAAAAGTGTGAAACATAGACCACAATCATATTCATTTTTAACATTTACATAAAACAAAACACATCACCAGCATAATGAATCCTCGAAGATCTTTATCTTCTATACAGGAATCTTTTCCCGGCCCCTCTAGGACATTAGATGGAAAAAGGTCCATCTCTAGTACATCCTAGATAGACAATTTAAGAGGAACAAATCAAATAGCCAATCATCATTTAGAAAAAATTATTAATGTTGAAAGAGACACAAAGGTATTTTCTAATGAAGAATTAAATGCTTTGAATCCAAGACGTATATATGGGATAAATTTATTTTCCATGACAACATCCTTATATAGACATCATAGGACTGAAGCTTTACATCTTCCTGATGGGAGAGAAGAAAGATTAACTTTAATGACAGATCAATCAACTAGACATTTATTAGCCCAAAGACATCATTATATTCATTTAGGATTAATAGTTTTTGGTGTCAGAGGACTGACTCAAAAAGAGTTGGAGCAAAAGTATTATTAGCACTATATGAATCCAGATTTTTTGTTAAAGAAAAATCAATTATTGAACTAGTGGAAGTGGATATTAATGAAAATTTAGGAATTACATACCTTTGTCCAAATATTAATATGATAGTATCAGATTTTAAAAAATACATTAAAGTCATCATACAAGCTGTAGGATATGGTGATTTTATTAGCAATAACATACAACTAGATATTATATTTTTGGGTAAAACAATGAATAATATTAATAATAATTTTAAAATACATATTGATGGAATCATAGAAACATTAAGTTCCAAAGGAACCATTTTTGCTAAGCCAAGACAATATAGTTCAGAAGAATTAGCTGGCTTAGAATGGACTCTTCATTTAGATGAAAATGAGACTAGATTACTACAACCAACAAACTCCTTAATGTATAAAGATACAAAAGGGAATTTGAATGTAAAATTTTCTGGCTATTTGCCATCCATCCCTATAGATGACGAACCTGGGATATCATTAAGTGAACCTGAACAAAGAAATATGATCTTCAGACAAGAAAGACACCAAACTAAAGAAGAATTATTGCAACACTATAGGAACTAGTTACAATATTATACACAAGCACTCCTCCAAAGAACAAAACCCTAAGCCATACAAAGCTCATATACGCCACCACTAATACCAATTGAATAAATGCAACCTCAAAAGGAAAAAATAAATCAAAATGAACCTTATGACGAACCAATTCTCTCCTGTTTTTATGATCATATAGAACCTTCCCCCATAGGAGGTTATTTTGATGATTGTGAAACAGATGAGCAAGAAGAGTTAGAGGATATTATGGATGTATTACACCCTCTAACAAATTTAATGAATACAACGGAATCTTCAACTACATCTAGACCCCCACCTTATCAAGTCTCTTATCCAGAAAGTACAATGCATACATTAGATTATGGGCAAGGTCATCCGCCACAAACAAGAACAGAGCCTTATACCAATAATAATCTATTATTAAGAACCTTAGGACGAAGAAGACCCCCTGAGATTACTTATTTCAGGAAAGATACTGTGTTATTGAATATTACAGAATGTGATCCACAATTATATGATACATATTAGGAATAATAGATTGTCTCAGTACAGAGAGATTATCAAGCAAAACATGAATTATATGTAGAATCAGGAGAAGCAATGATTAGAATTGCTGAAAATTATTTGGGAGACGTAGCAAGAGCATCTTGGGAAGCATATAAAAAGAATTTTCCAGGAGAAGTAGCTCGTATAGCAAGTTTAGGCAACAATAGTTCAAATTTTTGCTATACCATAAGAGATGCAAATACAGGCTTAGACTTATGGCAAAAAGAAGTCATGCAAGGCCTAGAACAATTACAATTATTTGATTAGTCTTATATAAAAGATTTTTGTAATGATTTCCTAGCATTAACAGCTGTATCAGGAAACTATTACAGTAAAAATTTAAGAAATAGATTATTTAGTAAATTATCAGGACCATTAAGAAAAGAAATACATGAAGCATGAGATAAAATAAATGTACCAGATATCCATAATAATATTGGGGTACAAATACAACATATTTTGACCCAATTAAAAGAAAAATGTATTTATATCCAAATTCAAAAACAATTAAAAATGCAACAATACGGATTTTGTAATCAAATTTATACACCACAACAATATGGTGCTAATAAACAAACCCAAAGATATAAACGACAGTAACCTAGACACCCGCAGATACGAAGACAACCTAAAAAGACATATTATTTAAGAAAAAACACAACTAGAAAACCATATTTAAATAAAGATAAACATGTAAGATAATTTAAACCTAAGAAAACATACCAACATACTATCACTTGCTTTGCTCGCAATCAACCAGGACATCTTTCATCAGCCTGTCCTAATAGAAGAAATTTATACACACGAGAATCCACAGTAGTACAATGTACTAATCAAGACCTAGTAGAAATTCAATCCGACATTTCAAATAATTCCTCTAT
>JBAMHZ010000072.1:2180369-2196386 GCA_037177395.1 Alpinia galanga
TTCAAAATATATGAAGCCTCAACGATAATATATTAAAATATTAAACTGAATTATATATTAAAATAAACAAATTTTTATGTCTCATAAATTATATTTGAGTGTGTTATTATTGATATAGGATCCGTACTCGTTTCCGATACCGAACCCGATCCACGATGATGACGTCAGCACCTGAGTTTGCCCTTCGCGATCCAATCCAATTCCCAACGATGCTCGTGAGAACATTCGTGAGCATATTCGTAAACCAGCCCCAAGTATCTGCCGCCGCGAAACAACGTCGTCCACCGTTTCCGAGTGACGAGGTCTCCGCCGCACTCTTCTCGCTGCTCCGGCGACGAGGTTGTTCGAAGATGAGCTCGCTCCACTGTCGTCGATGATCTCTCTCGCCTTCGATCGCCCCCCTCCGCGGTAGCTCCGTTCTCGATTCTCCTCGGTAGGCCCCCGATTCTAGGTCTTAATATTTATTATCCTGAAATTTCGGAGAAATTGCGAGATTGATTTTACTTTTTTTGGGGTTCGCTGCTTCCACAGGTTGGGGCAGTGCCAGATTTGGCTGCTTCAGAAGCTGGCGATGGATTCATCTTGGGGTCTCCGGCAGTATCCCGCGCTTGATTTCAGCATAGTTTCGGGTCGTGTGAGGTCTGGATACAGAGGGCGGAGCGGATGTTCAGTTAGGGTGTCTGGAGTTCAGTTTAAGTCTTGTTCATCGCGAAGGAAATTGTTGAGTTTTTCGACTGCAGATTATGGGAGAGATTGCGTGGACTTATTTAGATTTTCATGGACAGATTTTGAAAGCGATTTGTTGCAGTTTAGGAAAGTTTCCAAGCGACCCATGATGTTGAACTGCCATTCCAATGATTCTGCAGCTTATGTTGGTGCTAGCAGAGAGGATACTTGTGCAAAGGAAGATGATTTAGTAGATGAGCAAAAGCCTCCAGCGGAAGAATCGGAGGTAGGGCCTGCTTCTGATTCTAAGCTGATTGGCTCTTCGGCTGAGGAAAAGGATGCCTGTCATCTGGAAGAACTCAGGGAATTGCTTCAGAAAGCTATCAAAGAATTGCAGGTTGCTAGGCTGAACAGTACCATGTTTGAAGAGAAGGCACAGAAAGTATCAGAAACAGCAATTGCATTAAAAGACGAAGCAGAGCGTGCTTGGAGAGATGTTAATTCTGCCGCTGCTTCCATTCAGGAGATTATTAACGAGGAGGATGTTGCCAAAGAGGCAGTGCAGAAGGCTTCCATGGCACTCTCGATGGCTGAGGCCAGGCTGCAGCTGGCAGTAGGAGCTATTGATTCAGAAATGGAACCAACGACATTGTCTGAACCTTCCATTGAGAGCAATGATTACCAAGAACTTTTGTCCAATGAAGAAGAGATTAGGAGTTGTCAGGAAAATTTAGAAAGTTGCAATGAATCTTTGAGACGCATTCAAATAAGGAAACTAGAATTGCAAGAAGAAGTAGAGAGGTTACGACAGATTGCTGAGAAAGCCCAGTTAAATTCATTGAAGGCCGAGGAGGATGTGGCAAACATTATGCTTCTTGCTGAAAAAGCAGTGGCTTATGAAGTTGAGGCTACTCAACATGTTAATGATGCAGAATTGGTACTGCAGAAAGCTGAGAAAGCCATCTCTTCCTCTGAAGCTTTCTATCCGCAACCACAAGTTTCTGAAGAACAGATAGATAAGGAAGAATCAAGCTCTGTGGAGGAGGTAATGACAATTACTGTTGACGATGGTGTTGCTGAAAGAGATGAACACTTGGTTGGTGAAGATATGGCTTGTGATGTAGCTTTTCAAAGCATTGAAGGGGTGAAATCATATGATGAAATGAGTGATCAAGAGAATGGAAAACTGATTCCAGATGCCATCAAAGATGCTGATACAGAGGTTATGAAGGCAAAGAAGCAGGAACAACAAAAGGACTTGAATAAGGATATCCCTTCATCACTTAATGCTCCCAAGGCATTGTTGAAAAAGTCATCTAGGTTTTTCTCTGCATCATTCTTTTCTTCCGACATAGAAGATGAAGAGTTCACACTTGCCTCTGTCTTCCATGGTCTTGTTAATTTTACAAAGAAGCAAGCACCCAAGTTGGTTATTGGAATGGTTTTTCTTGGGATGGGGTAAGCTTTATGCAAATCCACTAACTTTAGCCACGCAATATCCTATTTGATATCCATTTTTATTGACAGCTGCATGCAATTTAATCTTTAGTTGTCTTCGGTTCTAGTCTTGGTAGAAAGTCTTGGCTCTACGAAGTCCCTTGTCGTCATCATCATGAAAGGAACCTTGTAGGAGAAACTAAAGAAAAAATTTGGCATTTCTGGAATTCTGTTTGATGAAATAGTAATTTGTTTTATTTTTTTCCCAATTTTACTGAATCTCTTATTCTGATAGTTTTGTAAATCAACTATCTAACTTCTGCATACCAAACTAATATAAGATCTCACTAGTATTGATTGTGATATCACTTGTGTTCTGTAACACCTCTCATGTGCTTATGACATCTTCATACATGGCTTACTAAGCACATTAGCAAGGAAATTGCCTATTGAACCTATAGGTATACTTTTGATCACATATAGGAAATCAACTATTTCATACATAAGTTTCTTCTGTAGTATTTGAGCATGGAAGAATTGAATTTGTGTGACTGATGCAGATCTACTAACACATAATTGCATTAAATTGAGTATGAAACTTGATCCAATTTTTATGCTATTGTGATTATATAAGATATGTTAACTACTTAAATAAACTGCTTTTTCTTCCATCATTACTTTGTATCCTAGAAGGATATGACATGTTTTGCAACATTAGTTGCTACTGTATCTTTTTTATGCCCAATAATTTGCCAGAGTTAATGATCTCCTTCTCATAACTGTGTCAGGGCTTTCTTTATAAGCAGTAGAGCAGAAAGGACCTCACAATTGCTTCATCAACCGGATGTCTTAAGCATTGAGGAAGTTGCCTCATCTACCAAGCCTGTGGTCAGAGCAATAAGAAAGTTCCCCAAAAGATTGAAGAAGTTAATTGAACTCTTACCTCAGCAAGAGGCATGTAACTGCAACTTTCATTTGATTAAATTCGAGTTTTTCAATTTTTTGGGCTTTCATTCAACTTAGATCAAACATTTCAAATGAAAAAAAGTTGTTATCTAAATATTTCAAAAAGTGCTTTCACTCATTTTGGTTAGTTGTCTTTTCTCATAGATTTCTAATACAGCTGCCCGCCTATCTTGCTCTTGTACTCCCTTATGCTTTTAGATTAATGAAGAAGAAGCCTCTCTCTTTGACATGCTGTGGTTACTTCTAGCTAGCGTTATTTTTGTACCAGCATTCCAGAAAATACCTGGAGGTAAACCCGGCACCATCCTATTGACCCAGTTGCCCAATCTTGGAAATTTGCACTAATTAATGTTTTGTTTTGGATGAAATATTAGCATCTGCCTACATTCAATTCATTCTTTTACCTATTTCTCTTTGCATCTTCCAGGTAGTCCAGTCCTAGGTTATCTTGCAGCTGGCATCTTAATTGGTCCATATGGTTTGTCTATCATCAGGAATGTTCATGGGACAAAGGCTATTGCTGAATTTGGAGTTGTTTTTTTGTTGTTCAATATTGGTCTTGAGGTAGTGTCTTATATTTGCTATCTGTTGCTAATATGCTAATAGCTGATCATTTGTCATACTTCTTTAGAACACAACCTTCAAGTTTATGATATACATTGCAGCTTTCTGTTGAAAGATTAAGCTCAATGAAGAAATATGTCTTTGGGTTAGGTTCTTCTCAGGTGATTCTGGTTAACAATTTACTAGATGTAGTGGGATGCTGCCAAATATCTTTTAAAGAAGTTGTTATTTTTCCGACAACTTGCAGGTTCTAGTCACTGCAGTAGCTGTTGGATTGGTTGCTCATGTAGTCTCTGGGCAACTAGGTCCAGCAGCAATTGTTATTGGCAATGGCTTGGCACTTTCATCTACAGCAGTTGTGTTGCAGGTGTTTTTTTCCCTCTCCTCTTTCCTTTCAATATTTTTAAAATATATTTTACAGCTATATTTCGTAAGATTCAACTTGATTTATTATTTACATATTCCAGGTGCTGCAAGAACGAGGGGAGAGCACTTCACGCCATGGACGAGCTACTTTCTCTGTGCTGCTCTTCCAGGTACATCTCCTTCCTAGGTTGTACTGAGATATTTTTTCTAAAGAAGGACACTATCTTGGTCCCTATACAAGTTCGGGTTGATATCATGCTTTTGGGTTTCATGCCATAAAAATCTGCCCTGCTGTTTTATTAATAAAGTTTATGGAGGGATTCTCTATTCCAGGGGACCTTGTTTAGTAGAACTTGAACATCCTGGTTTTGTATGCTATCAATCTTATGTTTACATTTTGTGAGTTATATATGTGTGTGTGTGATTTACTTGTTTACTTGCAGGATCTTGCAGTGGTGGTTCTTTTGATTTTGATACCTCTCATTTCTCCAAACTCATCAAAAGGAGGGGTATTCTTCTATTGCACATTCACTTATTTGCTTGTATCTCACAAGTTGTGATCTTAAATCGTTGTATGGTATTATTTAAAATTTACCTTTAGCAGCATGGTCATCCTTTTAAACAATAATTAATATGATAAATAAACTAGTTTTATGAGCAAATTTAGTATCAGATATGTTCGTATGCGAGAACTAGTCTACTGACTCATCCACTGACCCAATGCTTAACCTTAAGTTATAAATAATTCATTAATCTAATCTTATAAGTCTTCAATTTTTCCACAATTCTCCATATCCGATTAAAGAAATCTCATTCCCTTAAGGGTTGATGTCTATATATGTATACATATTTGTCCAATTAATTTACTGTCCAATTTAACATAATTATTTATTGGCACATTATCATCCAAATTATTATTATTTAACTTCTTGTCACATGAAATTTTAGTTTTTATTAATTTCGTGGGATTATAATATTATTTATATTTGCAAACTTTATGGCCAAACTTGAACTATTTCAAATCGGTGCAGAGAATCATTTTCAAAATGCACTGTCATAACCACCTGATTTCTCTCGGAAAATGCTTTGGAGGATAAAAGCACTTTGGTAAAGTATCCACAAGCTCACCCTTGATACTATAGTCCAATTGGTGATTGGCCAACACACTGGCAAATATTGTCCTTTTAGGGGCTTTTATTTACAATCTTCTAATATCCTAATTAGGCCTTTTTTATGAATATGTTTTGTGTGCAATTTGAATAATCTTTATGATTACTGTTTCTCTTTTCGTAGGTGGGATTTCAAGCAATAGCAGAGGCTCTTGGTTTGGCTGCTGTAAAAGCAATAGTTGCAATTACTGCTATAATTGCTGGTGGACGCTTGGTAAGTAACCTATAGGTGCTCAAGTAGAAATTTTATGGTATAGTTGGGACCCAACTGTACAAGTGTGGGTTGCAGGTCCAATTCCCATTGTAGGCACCTCGAGCGCCCTTGTTGGTACCTTGGATACATGTTCATAAGAAAAGAGGATCTACTAACACTTTATGGCCTATAAAACCCATTACATTTGAGTTCCATAGCCTAGCAAAGTTATCGTCTGTCTCCAAGTTGTATATTATGTATCTTTTGGCAGAACATGAGTCAAGTTTGTGCAATCTAGTAGTAGATTTCTAGATGGATTTTGTTAGCTTTCTATATGTTTAAACTTGTTTTGTTTACAAATTCAAACTTTGTTTTTCACTTCTATAACATGTTTTTCTTGTAAAGTTTGTCTTGGTTCTCAGAGGGGCAGATACTGATTGTCTTTTGGTATTACGACCTGGCAGCTTCTTCGACCAATTTATAAGCAAATTGCAGAAAACCAAAATGCTGAGATATTTTCTGCAAATACTCTCCTTGTTATTCTAGGAACTAGTCTTCTTACAGCCCGGGTATGTGCAGCTATTCACTATAATTCCCAACAGATCTTTGCAATGATGACAAGTGGACTTTCCTGTAACAGGCTGGACTCTCAATGGCTTTGGGAGCTTTTCTGGCCGGTCTCCTCCTAGCAGAAACTGAGTTTTCCCTACAGGTTGAGTCAGATATTGCTCCTTATCGTGGCCTTTTGTTAGGCCTCTTTTTCATGACGGCAAGTATCCTAGCAGAGCTCATCTTCCTTCCAAAATGTTCTTACAGAGCAAGTGAATAAAATTGATGACCAGTGTAAAACTTGGTTCTACATGCCAGACATATGCTTACTGACGCTTTATGTGATTTTCATACAAGACTGAAGAGGTCTAAGTTTACCTTGACATCATACCATTAAAAATCACTATGGATTTAGTTCTCTCTTTTCTTTTTTTTTCCTCAAAAAAGAATTCTTCTTGTTTAAATCATGCAGAAAGAGGTGAATTAGTGAATATGATGTTGTCATGTGTAGGTAGTCAATGCATAATGATCTGAAAGAGCAAAAACATAAAAAAGAAAAAAGAGTAACCACCGATGCTTAACTAATTCATAACCAACTACTGCTGTTTGGCTTATTCAATACCAGCCACTGCTTCTTAACTAATTCAACACCACCCTGAGAATTTAGTGGATAAGTGTGATAAAAGCCTTCACATTATATGTTCTTCCTTGCTAAAGGCTGCATCTCTGTTTCTAAATTAACAGCGCTTGTTTGACAGTTTAAGATATATAGACAATTTTTTGCTAACCAATCTGCAACCTATGGATTCCTTTAGAAATGCTAAAATTGCTTGTAACTGGAAAGAAAAATCAGCAATAAAAATCAACAATCACCAAAATGGATACTTTACAACCTCATTATTAAATCCCTGACCTTAATTTAGTTGAATTTGTTTTATTCTTGCTTTTTTTCAAACTGAACAAAGCCACTGCTGTTATGAAAACCAGCCAAAAGCCCAATACAGAAGGCTATTTGAATGGATGATTTTATTTATTTCACTTCTATGACATACCATGACTCAGTTTGTGGTGGTCAAGGCTTGTGGACAGAAAGGGGTTTGTGTTGCTTCTATCTGCATGTCACATATACTGTGACTAAGAGATGTAATCAGCAGAGATACATGGCATTTCTTCTCACAAAATGCATCATCTTTAGTATAAACTGTTTTTTACACAAAAAGTGCATTGTCTTTTCTGTAGCAGAAACTGTTCCTATATACTGTCAATTATTTTTGGAAATATGTTTTTAGATTGCACTATTTGCCTTGAGTTAGTATGCTACTATTCATTTTTTGATCATTGACAAACTTCTTGTTCATGACCTATGCTGCCTTCTCTGACCATCATATCTTTTCAGGTTGGTATGTCTATCGATCCAAAACTTCTTCTTGCAAATTTTCCAGTTATTATGGGGGCACTGAGTCTCTTAATTGTTGGAAAGACTCTGGTGGTTGCCTTAGTAGGTAGATTATTTGGTATTTCAACTATAGCAGCTATAAGAGTAGGTCTTCTACTTGCTCCTGGTGGAGAATTTGCATTTGTCGCATTTGGGGAAGCTGTAAATCAGGTGATTTATTAACAGATCTCTGCTTCCATTATTTTCTCATCAGGCAGTGGCTTATTGGAACTCTATGGAATCTGGATCAAGTTTCTTAAACACTATGCATGCCTATCTGGAGAAATTCTCAGTCATTGAACAGTCCAGAAAATAGATTTTTCATTAATTTCACAGTTGGTTCACGTGTCATTTTGTAGTTGCTCCAAAAAGATTATCGTTTCACCCAAGTTGCACATTTTTTTGACTGACAGATGTTACTGACTGTTCCCTTCTTGTTTTTTTTTTGTAGGGCATCTTATCTTCTCAACTTTCATCGTTACTGTTTCTGGTTGTTGGTATTTCAATGGCTCTTACACCATGGTTGGCAGCTGGAGGCCAATTGCTTGCTTCTAGATTTGAGCAGCATGATGTCAGAAGTCTGTTGCCTGTTGAAAGCGAGGTAAAATATTTTATAATTTATTAATATCTTTCATGATATTCCATATCAAAAAATTTTAATTCAGAAAAGAGTCATAAATACCAGCCACAGACTAAAATAGTGTACTTGTCTGGCATTCAGATAATGAACATGACTGGTATTGTTAGCTCCCCACCAAATTACTAATTCTCATTTAACTGTTCTATATTTATTTTTTTCCAGTTGCAATTATAATGTACTGCTCAGGCATTTAATATTGGTTGTATGGTTGTCTTGTGTAGACTGATGACTTGCAAGATCATATAATCATTTGTGGATTTGGTCGCATTGGGCAGGTACTTATTGGTATTTGCTGTTTCATTAACTTGTTCACCTCATATCTGATCAATTTGTGATCCAGGCAACATTTGCTTTGTTCTAAATATAAAGCACTGGTCTCTCTCTCTTTTCTTTCCTTTTCAGATCATAGCACAACTTCTTTCCGAACGGTTAATCCCATTTGTTGCCCTAGATGTCAGAAGGTAAGGTTCTCCAGCATTCTGAGTTGGAGTCTTCAAAGGAACTCCAATACCATTGTGCAAATTAGATAAACACCACAATAGTTACCGTATAATCTTGAATACATAGTGCATCAGCTTCATTGCATGTCAGTGGTGTGCAATCTACGAAGCAGGTTAAGAGTAACAATTTTCAGATGGAAATCAGTTTATTTAGATTCCTTTATCTTCTTTGGCAATAGATTCAATCTAAATCGATGATACCTTTGTTGAACTTTGCAATAGTTAAAGAAGTCAGGGTAGAAATTCTGTGTTTTTTTTAATCAGGCTTTTGACAAGGTCCAATACAATTTACTTTTGTGTCTGAAGCTACTATGTCATTTTATTGATAGCCCGTTTGCTCTTTATTCCATGCTGGTAGTGACCGGGTAGCCGCTGGTCGTGCACTTGACCTTCCTGTGTATTTTGGCGATGCAGGGAGCAGAGAGGTTTGGAGTTTTTCTATATTACATATTTGAATTTACCATACATAATAATCTGAGTTTTATTTTTCCATAATATGAAACTTTAGGTTCTTCATAAAGTTGGGGCTGAGAGAGCTTGTGCTGCTGCAATAGCTCTAGATACTCCTGGGGCAAATTATAGAACAGTTTGGGCTCTTAGCAAATACTTTCCGAATGTAAAGACATTTGTTCGGGCCCACGATGTTGATCATGGCATTAACTTAGAGAAGGCAGGAGCAAGTGCAGTAAGTTGATGATACACTTGACACTCAATACCTTTCCAATTGCCATCATTGAAATTTGTAAGAGAAATAAAATATGTTGAGCATGATTTTCCAAAAGTTCATATTTATATATAATATCTAATGGAAAAAGACCTTTCTGGCTTTCTAACTAGATTCTTATAAATTCTTAAGGTTGTACCAGAGACTTTGGAACCAAGTCTCCAGTTAGCAGCTGCTGTTCTTGCGGAGGTGAACTTATGCACTGTGATTGAATGTTTGAACGTTCACCGCTTCTAGTAGTAACAGCAAATATTTGCTTCTTTGCAGGTCAAGTTGCCAACATCAGAGATAGCTGCCACAATCAATGAGTTCAGATCCCGTCATCTCTCTGAGCTTACCGAGGTATTTTAGTGTGTTCACTTGGCGCTCTTTTCCTTTTTTTTCCTTTCTACTTTAGTGTTTGGTGATGCTTCATTATAATTCTGACCTCCATCCATGACTTTATTACGTTAGTCATAATGAGACACTAAGATTCATCAATTCAAAGATAATAGAAAGTTTATTCGTTCAAATGGGGTGTTGGAGCTGTTAATCGTTCCTTATAACAGCCACATTCAGGCTCTGGCACGAAAATGTTGTCACTCTGTGCACTCGATAGTGGCATAGTAGACGGAAAGGATTTGTTCTTGTTTAGTGTAGATAGTTATCTTCTGTTTTGTAACACTTGACATGAGCTTTCTCTTGCAGTTATGCCAAGCGAGTGGGAGCTCCCTTGGATATGGGTTTTCGCGAGTAATGCCAAAGCCAAAGCCAAAGCCTCAGCCTCCGAGTTCAGATTCAGATGAGATCGAAGTTACGGAAGGAACATTGGCGATATAATCTTCCACACTAGATGACTAAAATTTTGAAGCACTGTATAGTTGACAAGTCACTGTGTAATTTTCAAATTGTACAGGGAAAAAGAAAAGGGAAAATACATAAAATCTCATGGCTTAAAATTTTATTATTTATGAATAGAAAAAACAAATCCTTTGTTTTCTGCCGAAAGGTTAATTTCCTTTTTAAGTGTTTTATATTTCTGACTATTAATTTATATTTTGTCAAGCGTATATGTGAGCTGGAGTAGCTCAGTTGGTTAGAGCGTGTGGCTGTTAACCACAAGGTCGAAGGTTCAAGCCCTTCCTCTAGCGCGCTAGCTATAGTTTTATTTTTTTCTACTTTTGAAACTTTCGATCGAGTTCCTTCAGCGTGGCATCGTCAGCCGAATTCATGATTTCTTATTCCGGCAGACAATTTATTTGTTTATTTATTTTTTTTTTTTTGTCACCGAGAAAGTTTGAATGCCCAGTTACGGGATTCAAGCGGAGGAGAACTCACTGCGTCGATCGAATTCTTCCAGCCTCGTACCGGACAACGTGTTTGTGTTTTTGCCAATACGAAACGTCTAGCGCACTCGATCGATCCTCCACAGCAATCATTGCGGCAGTCGCCCAATTGTTGCCTGCACACATTAAAAAAAAAAAAAATCGCCAATCGATTGAAAAAATGGGTCAAAATATAACAAAAAATTGTCGATTCTGACAGGCGTACAGGCAGGCCCACAACCCTAACTTTGCACGAAAAAGCCTGCTGTTCCTACCTAACACGAGTAAACACAGCCAATGGTCGGCTTTTCCATTGACTGCTTGTCCAACACTGTCCGTCTCCGCTAGAACTCTACTGATACTTTTCTTAACCAGTTTGGATGCAGAGCCATGGCGAAGGAGGAGCAGGAAATAACAAAAAAAAGGACAAATTTTGGGGGGCTCCATTAAGCTCTGAGGCCAACTGCTTGTCTTTGTTCTCTTCAGCAGAGGCAGCAAGCGTCATGGCGATGAGGGCACGGTCGGAGGGTAAGGGAAAGGGTTTCCCTATCAGAGCAGTCATTGGCCTCTTTGTTGCCCTCTCGGTTCTGGCCTTCTTCCTCTCCAACAGCAGTGTAAGTATTGTTGCTATTGCTAAAGATTTGCTTCAAGGAATATGGAAATATGCTTGCTTTTGTCTTCGATTATGAATGCAATTGATGTTTGAGTTCCTGTACATTGCAATTATGTGAGGTTAATTATTAGATCTTTTAAATTTTGTTTAAGCCGGAGCGATACGGTTTCGGTTCCATATTAGAAGTAGAAGGAATTAGAGGTTGAAAGAGCAAGGAGATAAAGAAGAAGAAGAAGGAAGAAGAAGAAGAGATAACTATATACTTTAAAGGAGCTATTCGTTGGCTTCTTCCTCAATCGGGAGGAAAGTTGCTCAAGGTTTTGGCCCTTTTAGAGCTATTTATTGTCTTTAGCTGAAGACAAGCTATGTGGAGCAGTTTCATAAGCAATTGTCATGGTCTATTAGGAGCTCGAAGAAGCCCCTTTGTACATGGGAGATGTTCTCTAGTTGTATGGAGCTGTTTTAGGTCCTCCTAGAGGAGAAGCTTTTCCGAGTTCTCTAGCTTGCAGAACACATGCACATTATAGAAGAAAACTCTCCTTCCATCTCTCTCGATCAGCTCTACGTGCCAATCGGCAGGTGGAACGGCTGACACATAATGATATTTCAAACTCTGCGCCTCCCACAATCAAACTAAATTGTGGCATTATATGAAACCAAACTACTCTGGTAGAGGGAAACTTTAGTTTTCAAATGATTGAGTATCTAGTATTGTTTCATGCCAATTGGCACAATATTTTCCTTTTCTTCTTCGATATTGTACAATACATTTTTTATTGTGTGCAGTTCTTCAGCTCTAGTGAACAAGTCTATCAACAAACTATAAGTCCCCCAAATGCCAAAAGACTTGATCATCGTCAGACTTCTAATCTACAACACTCCGAAGCACAACCTATGCAGATCGCCTTGTCGTGTGAAAGTCCAACTGCAACAGTTTGTGAAAGACGATCAACTCGAATGTCTACTCCACATCTCACCACTTCCCACAATTCTCCTACCTGTCCTGAATACTTCAGGTGGATCCATGACGATTTGCGCCATTGGAAGTCCACTGGGATCACAAGGGAGATGATTGAGAATGCACAAAAGTATGCTACCTTCCGATTGGTGGTGCTTGATGGTCGAGTTTATGTGCAGGAATACTTTGGCAAATTCATGACAAGGAATGTTTTTAGCCTGTGGGGTATTCTTCAGCTTGTAAACCGGTATCCTGGACGTGTTCCTGATCTTGATCTCATGTTCAATTGCATGGACCAACCGGCAGTTAAGTCTTCTGAGTACAATTCATCGACTCCGCCACCGGTGTTCCATTACTGCAACAACGATAAGACTTGGGATATCCTTTTCCCGGATTGGTCCTTCTGGGGCTGGTAATGATTGCTACACTCTAGTTTTAGTTTGTTGGTTTCCTTTAGCAATGATCCAGGAAAGCCCCTCGATCTAGTTATGAAGTTAAATTTGTTATTTTCAAAAGTGTATCGATGCGAAATAATCGTAAACAAAGTTGAATATGTGCCATTGAACACTACAATTGATGCTTCTTGTTATTTTTGTTATACAAAAGGCCTGAGACCAACATAAAGCCTTGGGCATCTCTGCTGAAGGAAATGAAAGAAGCAAATGAAGAGATGAAGTGGATTGATAGGGAGCCTTATGCATTTTGGAGGGGCAATCCACATATGGGTGGCAATAGGTTTGATCTTCTCAAATGTAATGTTACTGATGAACACGACTGGAATGCTAGGATCTACATGCAGGTACACCTTGAATTGGCTCGTAGTCAGCTAGTTCTTTTAACTCGGTGCAAATCGGATGGCCTGAAACTTTTACCGGTTTTCCAATTCA
This sequence comes from Alpinia galanga, assembly GCA_037177395.1. NCBI lineage: Eukaryota > Viridiplantae > Streptophyta > Magnoliopsida > Zingiberales > Zingiberaceae > Alpinia > Alpinia galanga. The sequence continues at coordinate 2,193,341 of JBAMHZ010000072.1, forward strand.
ACATACTTTTGCTTGACTGATCCTTTTCTGAACTAGTAGTTCTTTTGGTAGGTTAAGGGAAGCTTAAGTTAGACACATTCTAGTAGACAAACGTGTTTCGATATTACTTGCCTCTCATTAGTATTTCATCTTCTACATAGGATTGGAAACAAGAGGAAAAGCAAGGCTTCCAACACTCGAACCTTGCTAGGCAATGTGATCACAGGTTGAATTGATTGTTTCTGTTTTCGATCGAGAAAACCTTTGAATCTTCTCATCTCATTTCAGTGAGAAACTCTTCGATGAACAGGTATCGGATTTACGTGGATGGCCTTGCATGGTCGGTGAGCCAGAAGTACATTATGGCATGCAACTCACCCACATTGTTCTTGGACACTCCTTGGATTGAGTTTTTCCAAAGAGGCCTCATCCCGGGGCACCATTATTGGCCTATTCGAGGGAACAACAAGTGTAGGGCGATCAAGGTGGCTGTCGACTTTGGCAATGGGCACCACGCAGAGGTATGCACATTGCATTGTGTATATTATGTATATTAGCACTCGTCGTAGCACACATTTGCAAAGAATTTAGATTCATGTAGTGACCTCAAATAGCTGAGACAAACACAGCTTGACTCTACTGATCGTTGATCTAAAGTTTACTCTATTCGATTCTTTCGGTAATCTAACAGGCACAAGCTATGGGAAAGGCGAGCAGTGACTTCTTTCAAGAAGAAGTGAAAATGGAGTATGTCTATGACTACATGCTACATGTGTTGACGGAATACGCTAAGCTTCTTCAATACAAACCAAGCATCCCGGAGAATGCCACAGAGTTGTGCTTGGAGTCAATTGCCTGCCGTGCCCCGAGTAACGTGAAGAAGTTACTGTTGGAGTCGATGGAGAAGTCAACTCATGAGGCAGAGCCATGCTCATTGCCTCCACCCTTTGCAGCCGAGGAGCTCCAACAGATGCAGGAGAGGAAGGCAAATGTTATGAAGGAAGTGGCGGTATTAGAGGAAGAAGCAAACAAGTTCTAAATACCATTAGTCACGCCATGGCTGTGATCTTAGTTGATGAACTAATGAAATTGTACCACACAGCCTGAATCTTTCGAGTTTAATCTGAAAAGATGGCAAGAGCTCTTCTCAAGCTAGATGTTTCTCGATAAACAATTACGATGACGTTCATCATAAATAGGATTGTCGTCTGAAGAACAAGAAAAAGAGTGTTCAAGGATGTGTCCCGGAAGAGTGACACTTAAACACTCAAGGTAGTAAGGGAGTAAGCGAGAAGGTGTTGCATAGAATTCAAGAATATGATTTCAGGGAGGAATGATATGTTGGGGATCATTAACCTATTCATGATTAAGCTTTGCCTTTTCTTTTCTTAGAAAAGCGAATGAAAAATGGATAGAAAATGGACTCTAATATAAATGAGAGTTTTGTTTCACATTGAAAGTTCTGTGACTTGGCTTTGAGATTGATTTATATTGAATCACAATTTTGAATATTGTAAGTCAATGTACACATTAATGATCAAGCTTAAAATGAATGAATATTAGTGACAAATTTGTAATTGTTCTAATGGTAACAACTAGTTAACTATAGTCAACGACATTTAAGCTAGCCAAAATAGTTAAGAGTTTATAAAAGGAGGTTCCTACCTTGAGGGAGGGAGTAGAAAACAAAGAGAAAAGAGAGCCACTCTTTTAAGAAAATTATAGACTTTAGTAGTGTTCGACACATCTCCCACTTGGCAACCTCGCTTTTCCGCTCAATAGCTTTGTTTGCTAAGCATTTAGGGCTAGCTGTGTTAGCAAGCATATAGAAATTTACCTGTAACGAACAAGGGTTAATTCTCAAAGAGATTATGACTTTGGATTATCGAGGGTTATGTCCTGTGCCCATATCAAATGAATTCCCGATTTACCTCCTTCGATAGGGAGAGTTGAGGGGAACACTAATGTGACAGTTTTACATTTTCAATAGTTTTACTTGTTGCCTAATAGCCCAATCTACTTAGCGACCTTACCTTTTTGTTCGTCCTTCTTGTATCTAATCTAGCTCGGTAGCAAGTCAAACTCATCTCAACAGATCAGATGAGTCTGAATTTCAAATTCAGCAATTTTATTATTTCCGATAATAATCTTAAAGAAAGTAAGATTATCTAACAAATACTACTTGATCCCGGATATAATGTTTTGGTTTCATTGAAAATCCTTAGCATTAATTAATCACGATTTGTGCACCTCGATAAATAGAGGCTTTGATGGCTTATTGGAATCGTTTGACCTTTGATATTACTCTCTTATGACTATATAAAGAATTCTTGTAGAGCACTCTTGATTGTAAAGCTTGTGTGGTCAATAAAGTCATTCCGCTTGCTCCGCGGAGTTAGCCATGATAAAATAATTAATCAAATCTTCATTGCACCATCTTGTATGTGATTTGAATAACATTTAAAAAAAAAATCCTAACTGTCAACTCAAACATAATAAATCTATATTGAGTGAGAGTCAATTCTTACAAAATTCACCGTTTCTCCCACTTTGCACAGGTCAATTGGAATACTGATTTACTACCTTCACAAATTAGGGACAATCATGAGAAACAGTTAATGTTTTTTTAGAATCACATAAAAAGAACCAGAGGGAACGACATTTACCACTAGAATTAGTCATGCGAAGTCATAACTATATCAGCATCTTTCATTCAGCAGATCATCCAAATTTCAACGAATAGACAATAAACCGGTTGCAAAGTTTGAGAAACACTGTTTGGAACTTCAGCTGAGCTAAGAGCAGGTGTTTAATATGATGTTTAGTGCTCTTGTTTACTAGAACCAAATGTTTGGCAATTACTGAATTGAAATTTTAATATGATTTAAACAGTATATCTAATGAATGGTAATGCAACAATGTGCAATTTGGGGTTGTAGTTTACTGGGAAATACAAGCAGACGGAAAGTGCAGTCAAGTATTATTATCACTTGCGAGCTTCGGCCCTCTTCTGTTCTTTAGCTGCAAGCATAAGAGGTAGATCCGATTAAGTGCATTGGAAAGAAAT
>JBAMHZ010000072.1:2204598-2218805 GCA_037177395.1 Alpinia galanga
TTTTGTCATAGAAATTAAGAAAATAAATCATTAAGAGACTATGCTGCCTCGAACATAAGAGGACTAAGATCAAGCATTAGAAGGCCAGCCATTGAAGCAAACAATTTCGAACTAAAACCTATCCTGATTTTCCATGGTTCAACAAAATCAGTTTGGAGGAGCAACCACAGATGACCCTAACTTACATCTAGAGGTATTTCTAGAAATCTGTGAAACTTTAAAACTTAACGGAGCTTTTGCAGATACAATTAGGTTACAACTCTTTCCTTTTTCGTTACGGGACAAAGCAAGAGCTTGACTACACTCACTTTCTCCAGACTGCATTACTACGTGGGACCAATGCGAACAAAGGTTCCTCGACAAATACTACCCTTCAAGTAAAACTGCAAGTGTCCATCATCAAATCATGAACTTTGTACAAAAAGATGGAGAAACCCTTTTCTAAGCCTAGGATAGATTGAAAGGACTACTACAACAGTACCCTCATCACAGATTGGAGAAATGGCTCGTTGTTCATACATTTTATAGCGGTATCCCCTATTTATCTAAGGTTTCTTTAGATTTTACTGTAGGGGGAGCCCTTATGAACAAAACACTGGACAAAGCATTTGACATCATACAAAGAGTTGCTCTTAACCACTACTAGTGGGCAACCAAATGTGGGAACACTACTCGCACCACAGGTAAATATAAGGTAAGCGTCATTGATTTGCTTTCAGTGAAATTAGATGATTTAAACCAAAAATTTGAGCATTTTAATGTTAATGTAGTAAGTACTACCTATGAAATTTATGATACCTTAGGACATTTAGCTCAAGATTGTCAACTAGGTCTTAAACTTAATGATGGAACAATTAGACGTCATAGGGAATTTTGACTGACAACCAAATAATCCCTATTCTAACACTTACAATCCAGGCTAAAGAAACCATCCAAATTTTTCCTACCGAAATAACCAAAATAGGCAAAACAATCTTAAACATGCCCCTAGATAAGAAATATAATTTAGAACTAATGATGGAAAAAACTTATTCAGTGACAAGAAGAATTTCTTCAGTACATAAAGAATTCAGACCAAGAAAAAGAAGAATTTCGACAATATATAAGAAATTATAATCAAAAGCAAAAAGAAATAGAGGAGGCTATAAAACAATTGGATAGTAATGTTGATGATTTGGTTAAACACACTAGGTTACTTGAAACTCAAATTTCATAAGTAGCTAGTTCATCCTCGAGAATACCAAGTAGATTTCCAGGAAAGCCTGAAATAAATTCTATCGATCATTGTAATGTCGTATTCACTATAGAAGATAGCCTACCTCTAACATTGTCTTCACATCATCCCAACACAAGGAAGAAAAAGAAGAAAATATTAAAAACTGTGCTAATGTTACATTGGCAAAAGAAAGAGATATGACAATTAAGATTCCTCTCAAACTCAATGACCCTGGAGCTTTCACGATACCTTGCATGATTGATAAAATTGACTTTAATTCTACCCTATGGGATCATGGATCTACCATATATATAATGCCTTCTACATTCTATGAAATAATGTGATTGAAGGGACTGAAACCAACTGACATAACCCTTCAACTCGTCGATCACCTTAAGGAAACCATTGGGTATATTGGAAGATATCCCAATAGTAATAAGAAATTTTGTGATACCTACTCACTTTGTTGTCATAGATATAGACATAAATTCCCAGACTTCACTAATCTTAAGTAGGTCATTCTTAGTCACTGCTGGAGCTCTAATTGACGTAAAGAATCATAAGCTATCTTTAAAGGTGGAAAAAGAAAAAATTAATTTTGTTTTTCCTTTTAAAAATTCTATCTGCAAAAAGGAAAGAAAAAAATATTCATTAAAAGAACTTTTAAAATTATAGTACACCCCTCTAAATTGATCAATAGACCTAACTATCGACCTAGAATGAACTAGAGTGGAGGTCGAGCTTATAACCTTAAATAAAGCGCTTCTTGGGAGACACCCCAAATCATTTTATTTTTCTTTGCAATTTATCCTTCAACATTTTCTTTTTTATAATTGTTTTTATTCTATTTACAATTTTTATGAAATAATTTTCCCTTCCACAAGAACTGCCATAGGCAAGCCGTGCCAGACCCTGATCACACAAACATGGTCGTATTCTTTATGTCCAAAACTTGACACGGCTAAGCCATGCCAAGTAACACGGCCATGTCATTCCCTAGCCAAAACTTTAGCTCTCTGCACAGATAGTAACATAGGTAGGCCATGATAAATAGCACGATCGTGATAAAAAATAGACACATTACAGTGGCCAACATGAGCTGACTATGTCAATTGACACGACCGTGTTGTGTGCCAGCCAAACCTATAAACCCCAAAAATTGATCCATGTTCTTCACTACAAGCTGTGTTATCCCTTCAGCTCCTCCGAAAGCTACTCTCCCTTCCTCAGATCTAACACTCTTAAGCCCTCTCTCACCACTTAGAACCTTCATCCACTCAAGCAAAGCCCATAGAAACACTAGCTCACCACAAGAATCCTTTGATCAAGATCTCAAGACCTAGAATCTTCCACCGTGTTCAAAAGATCAAAGAAAGGTGATGCCTCAACCTCTAAGGACAGGGGTAAACAGAAAGCATGCGACGAAGGTAACGAATCTTCCTACGGTATTATTTTTAAGGATTATGATCCGCAAAGTAGATTCAATGCATTAGTTAAACGCAAATTGATAGGGACTCATTACATAGATGATTATACCATTGATGTCTTAGGAATTAAGGATGACATGCAATGGATGATAGAGAGGGTAGGTTGGGTGCATTTTATGGGAGTGTAATACCCCACATATCCTAGGATCGCTTTAGAATTCTTGAGTAGTGTAGAAGCCACCATCCTATCTGGTAAAGGATATGTAGAGGGAAGGATTACTTTTAGGCTCTTTAATGAGGATTATACGTAGACCCTCGAGGACTTTAATAATGTTTATGACTTACCCATAGGAGGAGAGAGGAGGATGCCTAGAGAATTTGATGAAATTAATTTTTGGTATGAAATTTCAACTGACCTTAGGCCATATGATTCCTCTAAATCTAAGTCCTCCGACCTTCAAAACTCAACCTTTAGATATCTTCATAGGGTTATGGCCAATACCATCTTTGGTAGAGGTGACAGTGATGGAGTAGTAAGGAAAAGAGAATTGATGATTCTTTAGGCTATGATAAATAATGAAAAAATTAATTCTGGATCATGTTCTTAATTTGTTTGACCAATGCCCAGTCTTGGTCGTTCATTCGCTTATCCCCTGTAGGACTTGTCTTTGCATATAGGGGTGCTAAGAGTTTACCAAGATTTGGAATATATGTTCTGGCATAATTGAAAATTCCCAGCCATGATCGTAATCCTGTCTTTGTTAATAGGTCTTCTTCTTTGAATGAAATAATCTTGGTAATAAGGTGAGGCTGCAATTTGATGCGTTGATTTCCCAAAACGGCACCAAGGAAATCAATTTCAGGCACAACAATTTTCATTTTTGTTGGGCTAAGAACAAGCCCATTATCTTGGCAGATTTGAAGCATAATCATAAGGTGAGTAGCATGGTCCTTTTGATTCTCAGAAAATACGAGAATGTCATCAATATAAACAGCAATGAAAGCTTCTGTACCCTTGAAACACTGATCCATTTTTCTCTGAAAAATAGCAGGGGCATTCTTTAATCCGAATGGCATAACAAGCCATTCATATAAGCCATCAGGAACCCAAAAGGCTGTCCATTCAATGGAATCTGGGTGCATGGCGACTTGATGAAAACCTGATTTCAAGTCAAATTTGGAATAAATTTGGCTGTTTCCTACTTTTCGGAGGATTGTGTTAATACCTGGGAGACTGTATTGATCCTTGTGTGTAAGATCATTGAGGCGCTTATAATTGAAAACCATGCGCTCCTTTCCCTTCACCTCCTGCCCAGTTTTAGGATCAATACTGGTCCCGGAGTTAACAATAATAGCAATGGTACGATGTCTGCTTTTACTGGGTCTGATAACTCCGAGCTCAAGTAGAGCTTTAACATGCCTTTGAAATGCTTCTTTCTGCTGTGGAGTTAGATTCTTCAAAGGTCTATCTTCAATAATAAAGTCAGGATTTTTAATATCCAATTGACAAACAACTTGATTTTTGGACCAATGCAAGAGGGGATTATCCCCGATAAAACCCTGATTTTTAAGTTGCTGCAGCAAGGGCTCAAACTGTTATTTGAAAGAATTAGAAACAGCAGTCTGTGGTGAGGTAGAACTTACAAGTTCCTGGATTTGAATATATTCGTCCTCATCGAGTTCTAATTCTTGTATAGCCATGGTAGCAATAGCTGCAGGTGAAGTATTAATGGTAGTTAAGTGTTTGTAGAATGTAACAGTATTACCTTCAATACGTACACCGCCTTGCATAGCCCTGATGAAATTACAGCCGATTATCATCTGAATATCATCACCAAGGATCATTGGGAAGCTATATGTATAAGGGATCTGAAAGGCATTATCCCCCATCATCATTCTTCCTGTTCGCAATTTCTTTGAGGCTGTTTGTTGTGAATTTAATCCACTGAACTGGACAATGAATGTATTGTCTTCAAGGGCCTCAGCAGGAATAGTTCTGTCGTCAATACAACATGTGGTGGCGCCTGTATCAAGAATAGCTTTCACTGAGAATACCGGAACTCCTGGTATATGGATCTCAACCTTGAGATTATAAAGCATATTCTTTACTATTCTTGGGCCACCTGCTGGTTTCTCGTTAGAAACCATGATTTTCCGGGTTGTTTCCTCATAAAGGACATTGACTGCTTCATCCTCATCCCCATAGTCTTCATGACTAGCTGGATAGGGTGGTTGGCGTGAGGATGATGGTTCACCAAGGTGCATACTGTGAAAATCCTTGGTCAGATCTTTTTCTAATAATAACGTCTCATACTTCTGTTTGTAAAATGAAACCTCAGAAGTGAGTCGTTCAATCTCCTGATTGCACCACATAATATAATATTGCTGCTCTTGAAGTAGTTTCTGGGGAAAGAACTGAGTAGGTGGTGCAGGTGCAACTGGGACTACTTGGTTAAAGTAGTAAGGTCCACAAAGGTTGCAAGACGTAATAAGGCAGTTTGGGCAATGCATCCTTGCTCTTTTAAAGGTTTCACGCTTGCAACAAGTGCAATTTATTGGCTGAGGAGGATAAACATCTTCATGGAAATGCCATTCATGACAGTAGTTTAACTGCTGATCTGTTACTTTTACTTGCGGTCTGTATCCACCATCAATTTGTCCAAGCATATATAATGTTTCTGAAAAAGAAATAGTTTTGAGAGACCTGTTAAGTTCTTCAGTGTCTTCTTCTCCTTCAGAAATGCTGTATATTGCATCACTCTGTGGTTCACCATCTTGGACAGATAGAATATCACAATCATCTGGAAGGTCAAGATGCTCCATGATTGCGACTCTTTTAACATTCTTTTTATCATTAGGACATTCCCTTGCAAAATGTCCTTCTTGGCCACAAAGATAGCATTTACATTTCTTGTTTCTGAGTAAATGCTTTTGTTTTTCAATTCTGGCATGAGAATCATGGGGTTTACCTTTGTATGTTTTGGATTTACGAACCCCGTATTTCTTCTGATTTTTGTAATAACCAGGAATCGGAATCTGGTTACAGAAAGAAAGATTCTTAAGAGATCTTTTATACGCTGCATCCTTGCACTCCTGCTCCAGATATGACTTGTTAAGTACTCCACTACGCCCTGGATTTCATAAGCAAATCCGACATTTGGAGTGTTTGAGAGGCGTCCCACCAGTCCTCTTGTAATCAAGAGATTTGCCTCACTATTATGCCAACCATCATAACCTTTGGTGAGTATAGAGCTGGACGGGCTTGGCCCAATTAACCCAGAATGGGGCCCCAGTCTCCTTGAGTCTTTGGACTTCATGAACCTTAAGCTGGTGCAGTATGCGGAGTTTTTGAATTGAGTTGCAGGCTTGGGTGGCCAACTGTTGTTGGATAGAGTGTAATTCATTTGCAACTCGCCGGTGGTCCGGACTGGTGTATTCAGGGAACTGGTGAAGTTTAATGATGAGCTGCTGGTACCTATTAGGTAGTTCGAGATCATATTCATGGTCTGAACTAGCTGGGTTTGATAAGCCGGATTGGGCTTCTCTTGAAGCTCCAGTAGAGCTGGTTGAATCAGTCCGAGTGATTCGAAGGTTTTCTCTGGACATTCTGAAATAATCAAGGAAGATATTAGACGGGGTAATGCATCAGCTAGCAAGTTATCTTATGATTATGCTTCAGATCTGCCAAGATAATGGGCTTGTTCTTAGCCCAACAAAAATGAAAATTGCGGTGCCCGAAATTGATTTCCTTGGTGCTGTTTTGGGAAATCAACGTATCAAATTGCAGCCTCACCTTATTACCAAGATTATTTCATTTAAAGAGGAAGACCTGTTAACAAAAACAGGATTACGATCATGGTTGGGAATTCTCAATTATGCCAGAACATATATTCCAAATCTTTGTAAACTCTTGGCACCCCTATATGCAAAGACAAGTCCTACAGGGGATAAGCGAATGAACGACCAAGACTGGGCTTTGGTCAAACAAATTAAGAACATTGTTCAGCAGCTCCCAGATCTGGAAATCCCTCCCGCAGATTGTTTTATCATCCTAGAAACTGATGGATGTATGGAAGGATGGGGTGGCGTATGTAAATGGAAATATGGCAAAAATGACCCAAGATCCACAGAAAGAATCTGCGCATATGCAAGCGGGAAGTTCAATCCCGTAAAATCAACAATTGATGCTGAAATTTATGCAGTCATGAATTCACTAGAAGCTCTCAAAATATATTTTCTTGATAAACCTGAGCTCATCATCAGAACAGACTGCCAGGCCATAATTGCCTTCTTTAATAAAACATCCACTAACAAACCTTCACGTGTTAGGTGGATTGCATTTACTGATTTTATTACTGGAACAGGCATAAAAATTATTTTTGAGCATATAGACGGAAAAGATAACTTGCTAGCTGATGCATTATCCCGTCTAATATCTTCTTTGATTATTTCAGAATGGCCAGAGAAAACCTTAGAATCAATCGGTCTGATTCAACCAGCTCTACTGGAGCTTCAGGAGAAGCCCAATCCGGCTTATCAAACCCAGTTAGTTCAGACCATGAATATGATCTCGAACTACCTAATAAGTACCAGCAACTCATCATTGAACTCCACCAGTTCCCTGAATACACAAGTCCTGACCACCGGCGAGTTGCAAATGAACTACATTCCATCCAACAACAGTTGGCCACCCAAGCCTGCAATGCAATCCAGAAACTCCGAATACTGCACCAACTCAAGGTTCATGAGGTCCAACGCCTCAAGGAGACTGGGGCCCCATTCTGGGTAAATTGGGCCAAGCCCGTCCAGCAAATAGACAAGCAGTTAATGGAAGCACATCATGCTATTGCGGACGCAGCACGCAGAATGGGGAATCTTCGACTTTAATGTCCTTTCAGCAACTTTAATTTGCATTATTGTACTTTATATTAGGTGTCGTGCATTATTGCACCTCTAGTTAAGAAGTCAGAATCAACTTTAGGTAAAGTGCTTGCATTATTGAATCACGGGCACGCCTCGGGGAGCGGCCCATGACTCAGCCATGAATTATTGAGCATAGACAGCCTGTCCATGACTCAACAAGCACTTAGAATCTGATGCAGGGTATCTGTCGCAAAAGAAGATAAGGGTGTCGATGGGGCCCAATGAGCACCCGACCCTTGCCCTCTATTTGCATCCACCCTCTATATAAGCATCAGAAGTCCAAGTAATGAAGACACGGTGAGAACCACCATTGCCTACATTACTCTAAGAGTGTTCTAGTGTGCTTGTGTGCTTGTGTGTTTTCCTCTTCATGTCAGACGACTCTCGTCTTCCAGTTGGGGAACCCTTCCGCCATTTTTAATTGTAAGTTCTAAAAATAATTGAAAAGGCTAGTTTGTTTGCTTACAATTTTTCAAGTTTGATCTGCAGCTCGTCGGTAAAGATGCATTAGCTGAAACAGACAAGATTACACTGGAGACTGCAAAACTTCTGCGTGAGGATTATCTCGCACAGAATGCATTTACTCCGTAAGTTGTTTTTGCCATAGTTGTATTTGCAGCTTTTTCATGATTCTCTTTTTCACCTTAAGTTGACCAATCGACAACTTCACCAGATACGACGAGTTCTGTCCATTCTACAAATCAGTTTGGATGATGCGAAACATTATTCATTTCAATACGTTGGCAAATCAGGTAGGTAAGGTTCCTACCCCATTGTGTCATTTTAGTAATTTATGATGCATTGTGATTTTGTTAGTAATGGGCCATGAACAAGCTTCCTCTTCATTCGAACAGAATCTTTTTTTGTTACATTTTCTTGTCTGCTATTATTTTTTTTTTCGAATCTTAACTGCCATTGCAAGAGTTACTTGGAACTACATGCGTTAGACCTTATGGATTTAGACTTACTTTGTGCTTTATTATCATGTCAATGTATCAGGCTGAGTGAGGAGCCAAGTTCTGATGGCCAAAAGATCACTTACAGTGTCATTAAGCATCGGCTGGGTGACCTTTTCTATCGACTAGTGTGAGTGGTAGATTCAAGATCACTTTCTTGTTTTTAACCTTTTATTAAAATCTATTTCTGTTTCCTTCAGGTCCCAAAAGTTTGAAGATCCTGCAGAAGTTGTATGAGGCCCTCGCCGTCGGTTTCCGCAACCTCGAAGACGAAGCACGATGATCGGCCAAACGCCTGTTGTGATCAGAGGAAATAATGCAGACTAGATTGTTTGATACCGCGAGCATTTTGCACGACTTGTATCATTATGGAGACACCCTCTTGCTCTTCCTCAATTTTTATTGTTTTTGTCCTGAGTTTGTGCTATTTATAAGGGGCGTTGATACCCTAATTTTGTGACCTATTGTAAAAAAAATCATCTGAATTTGAGGCCAAACACCTCGCCAACTTGTGAAGAAAAGAGAAATCGAGCAAAAGAGCTAACTAAAGCCCAAAAGATTTAGTTATTGCTCTTAATGCCTCTGCAATTTTTTTTTATATATTTATAATCTAGATGTTTAAATTTTGTTTAATTAATTTTGGAGGTAGATTTCTTTTTTTTTAATTTGTCTATGATAAATCTGAAGTATAATTCATGCGTTTGCTTCTTTTTTTTTCTTTTTTCTTTTTTTAAGTCTCTTCTCTTATACTCTTCATCCCTTTGAGGATTCGAGCAAAGCTAGTTTCCCTACATGTTATTCCATGGTAATTCTTGAAGTTTGGCATTTGCATTTTGATTTGCCATTGCGTATTGTATTTGACATAAAGATCAATCGAACCTTTTTTAAGAAAAATAAACAAAAATAATAATAAAGGATTCTCTTTTTTAGAGAGGGTTCTTATTCTATTTTAAATTTTCACTTTTTTTACTTTTATATATTTTTTAATAAGTATAAAGGAGAGCTTTGATGCAATGATAAAATTACTACTTTGTGATTTAGAAGTTACGGATTCAAGTTTTAAAAAAGTATTATAGAAGTTACGGATTCAAGTTTTAAAAAAATATTATAAAGTAGAATAAGACTGTGTATAATAACTCTTTCCTCAAAACGAAAGCTTCGTGCATCAAATTGCATTTTATTTTTATTTTTTGTAATATGTAAATTGTGTGTTATACTCTGCATGGCTAGTGACTAAGTAATAGTTTGTGATCAGCCTATCCAACTCCACCTATGAGTTAAGCCACCTCCACCACCCAACCTAACTTGCAGGCCAAGTCGAGTCGGGCTCAATGTGAGCCAGCTCCCACTAGGCCACATCGAGCACAACTCGTACGGATTTGATCTATCAAACAAAGGGCCAAACCTAAGGTGAGACTTGGGAGGCAGTCGCTTCAAGTCTATTTTTTAAAATAGTTTAAATCATTTTTTAGAAAGACCTAAAAATTAATTCATTAATAAATTTTTTAAAAACTCAACAGACAAACATTAGGCAATGTCTCTGTGCAAGACGAAACATACAAGTCAAAATTACAACCCGAGTCAATTAATAAATCGACGATAACACTGTTATCGTGTAATTTAGAAGTCCCAAATTTAAATCTTAAAAATAATCTCTTATAAAATAACATAAAACTATGTACGATAAATCTTTCTCTGATATCTTTGTTAACTATAATATATATATTTTTTTAAGGGGGAGGGAAGCAAGATTTCTATGTTTGAAACACTAATTCCCTACCTTCTATACATGGCAATAATATGTTGAAAAAGGTTAGACCAAAGAAGTAAAACAACAATCTATTTCCTCTTCGTTTTTTTCTACAACAATCTTATCGAACAAACTCTTCAACTTGTTCTGAATCGGTCATTGAACAATGTGGTAGTTAACCTATATTTCAATTGTTGTAAGATACATGAATATACAGAAGTGTGCTGGTGTATCAGCATTCGAGTATGTAGTGTAACAAATCGCGGCATAGAACTATAGAAGCACTCGAAACTATAGCGATGTAGTTGCGTTATAAAAGAACATTTTGTTACCTTCCAATTTGGCATTCCGATCGGAGTCCTTCAGGATTTAGAACTCAGTCGAGCCTTCAACTGCATGGAATCGTCGAGCATAGTGAGAAACATGGAAGTATAAAGGCTTTCAACTCCGATAAATCACTAAACTCAACCGACACATTGGTTCAAATTATGTTCGCTTATTACATGAACAAACTAACACATCTCAAAAACAAAACAATAAATCTGCATTCTATACGAACCAAATATCACAAGTCAAACTTATCTTTAGCATAGAAATAGGAATTGTGAGGATTGTTCGGTAGTAAGACATCGCGAGCAAAGAAGATTGCGGAGCACAATGACTATTCAAGAAGGATTGTTTTTGACATACCCGTTTTATAAATTTTAGTTGGTTGAGAACTTCTTCGGTTTCAAGTTCCTGCAGATTTACAAGAACAATAGCTTTTAAAAACAATAACACTGAAACACCAAAATCAGTCAAATAATAGAGGAAGCAATTATAAGACACCGAAACATTAAGAAAGTTAGCGATTGCAATAACAATCGACGATAAGCGACGTTCATGCTACGCGACAATAATGTCGAATTGACTTGCCATCATTATTATGCTGGCAAGAAACTGAGATGTCATATTTATCGAATAAACAAACTTATCCGAAGTTTAGCAAACTTTATATCGTATCAATGACTTTGTGGAAAGCAGTATTGGCTTTCATATGTATCGATAATGAAGGGGAAAAAAAGACCAGAATCCATCGGATATGATACAAGTAAAGAGTTCATCAACATCTCATGAGGTTGTTTAACGATGAATTCAGGCGACTAACCGATAACATAATGCTGTGTTGATTAGTGTAAAGACTATTCACCTGAGGCACAACACAATCTGCATGAACTGGATCCCATTGAATAGCACAAGAGCAGTCCCAATCTTCACTCTGATCTCTGAAAAGAGGAGCCCTGCAATGTAACATGAGAGCTAACCACATCAAAACCTCGAAAAAAAAAACACTTTAGGGTTCACGCAAGAACATTTGAAAAAGAATGTGAAGTGTGGAGGATTAAACTAACTTGTTCTTACAAAATTATCTTGATTAATGACGTTTAATCAAATCATTCTTTATTCTCTAATTGATGTTGAAGTTCTATATTCAATATTAGTCATACTGAAAGCCTGTAGTGTCTAGCTCTCCAACTGAACCCTATGCAATGGTATACCATTAGCAATAATTAGTAATATAGAAAGCTTCTTAAATCGTATATAATTATGTTAACTGGAATCCTCGAGTCGTCTCAGAGGGAAAATGGAGCACCTAACAATGCATCGCCATAGACTAAGAACTACAAAATCATCTCTTTCATTTTGGGTGACTAAGGGATCGTACCATTTGAGGTTTTTTTTCATATTTTCTGTAGGCACAGAGAAAGCAACAATCACTAATCCTCTCTTTCCAACAGGAAGAATGCAAAATTATTAAGTATTCATTTTTCTTATGGTGAGAAATAATGAATTTTTTATAGTGAGGAAGAATGATAGAAAAATATATAAAGATTGTAAGGTTATTTAACTACCTAATATACGTTGGTAGTGTTGGATATGCATTTTAAGTATAGCATTAATAGAAGAAAAATATATATAACTCCTATGATTGAATAGTGGAAATTACAGGATAAGAAATAAAACATACTTAAAGAAAGGGTAGGAGTATAAGTATTAGAAGAAATACATAATGACTCGAATACGACAAGGGATAACATGATAATTAAGTTAAAAATGATAGTAAAAAATCTACTAGGTGAGTTAAAGGGATATGCACCACCAAATGAAGAATCTTGAAAGTAAAATGAAAAAGTACATAAGAAAATGAAGGAAAAAATGAAAAACCTATAAGGTATTATAGACTTGTATGAGTAAGGAAAACTTTAAAAAATATACAATTATCAAGAAAGAGACCAAGAAAATAGTAAGTAAAGCAAATAATGAAAATTTTAAATGCTTATATCGACAATTGGATATAAAGGGGGGGGGGGAGGTAGAGAGGTTTGTCTAGGGTTTTGTTTTGTCTTTGTCGGAGACCGAAGATGAAGATAGGGGTTGGTTATGGCTGTAGGAAGTGGATCAAAGATTGAGGGTAATGAATTTAGGGCTTAGGGTGCTAGAGGAAGAAAAATAAGGGAGGAGAATTGAATAAAAGAATCTTTTATGTGTTGGATCTCTGAAAAAACTACTGCCAAAAGTTAGAGCAAGCTATAGAGTGGAAGAGAAGGCAAATTCTTGTCTAAATCTTAGAGGTTTTGTGGTAGGGAGAACATTTTGAAAGAATTTGGAGGAAGAACATAATGAGAAGGTAGAAGATCTAGGCATTTAGGGCTTGGGAATGGGAGAGAAACGTTTAAGAGTAGTTTTAACCCCTCCCAATGGCCACCGACATGACTATGCCAGCTGACATAGCTTGTCCATGTTGGCTGCTAGGCGACCATGTCCCTAAGGGACAAGGTCATGGTGGACACTACCCAACTTTTTTTTTCATAAAAAGAAAAGAAAATATGGGGCTATAAAAAAAGAAAAATAAAAATAAAAAAATAATGAAAAATAAAGGAAAAAATTTAGATTGCCTCCCAAAAAGCGCTTGTTTTAGATCATAAGCTTGACCCCGGTGAAGCTTAGATCAGAGTCTTTATTTGGAGGGGATCAATCACTGCTCCTTTTGGGACAATCTTCCTCTGATACTTCCTCATCCTTGCTCATCAAGGAATGATGAGTATCTCTAGCTTTCCTTCATTGATGTTTTCTTTCTTCACTGGATTAGTTCTCATATGCCTTCGTGACATGTTATCCTGTATAATGTCGATCCTACAATAGGTTTCACAAATAGAAGCATGGTTAGTCTCCTTATATAATTTAAATTCGACCTTTTCCTCACCAACTATTAGAGATAGCTTATGATTCTTAACATTAATCATGGCTGGTGGTGTCTAAGAATGGTCATCTAAGGATGATCAGTATCTAAGTGTCTTCATCCATGTCTAGAATAACAAAATTTATAGGAACAACAAACTTTCCTATCTTTACCTATACATCCTCAAGAATTCCCAGGGAATATTTGATGGATTCATCAGTAAGTTGTAGGGCCATAGTCATCAACTTTAACTACACTAGATCGAGCTTCTTGCATATAGATAGGTGCATGAAGCTCAGCTAGCTCCCAGGTTAAAGAAGTCTTTGTCGATCCTATTGATTCATGTCATTCTTACCTAGTTTTTAGGCTCATTTTATATAGATTTTAAGTTAATTCATCAATGTTATTTTTTTTATTTATGTTCCTTGTATGCATTTTCACTCTATAGTTCAAGAGACTGCTCTTGCATTTTATTCATTGACAAGACACGAGAACTCAATTTTTTGGGAACTTTTAAAAGAAAAATAAGCTTAGAACAACATCTACTATGAGTCACCAAGAGTTTACATCAATACCATTTGCATTTGGATGGAAAAAAGAGTACAAAAGAACATCACAGGGTTGGACACAGTCTGGCCATACCCTCTGACACAATCGTGTCAGCTCTTGTTTCTCAGAACCCTAACTCTAAGAGCCAACAAGGCTAGGCCATAAC
>JBAMHZ010000072.1:2319622-2330159 GCA_037177395.1 Alpinia galanga
AAAATAAAACCATGAGGGCTTAGGCCCAAAGTGGACAATATCATACCATTATGGAGATATGTGAATCTTATAGGCACTAACATATCGATCTAAGTTTATAATTCATCAGATGGTACCTGAATGTATCGAGACTTAAATGTTTTCATTGATGGAACAACACGTAGGACATGGTTAAATTTGTAGTTGGATGTTGGTGTGACAACAAATAAAGATAGAATGCTAGAGCATAGCAGGGTTACTCTAGGGTAATTAGATACCAGATTGAAAATGAGCACATTATAATGGACTTTGTTGTGGGATTACTAGGACTCAGAAGAGACGTGATATGATTTGGACAATCGTTGATCGATTAATCAAGTCCGCTCATTTTTCTATTTGACCATAAGATGGATGTGTTGAATCGCTTGATAGAATTATACTATGTGGAGGTTACCAATTTTTTGGTGTACCGTTAAGTATCATATCTGATAGAGATCCACGATTCATCTTACGATGCTAGCAAGTCTCTAATAGGTCATGTGTATAGAACTCCACTTTAGTCTGATATTACTTATTTATTGTACGAGAAAAGTAAATTTAGGGACTAAATTTTTATAAGTGGAGGGGAATGTTGAATACGAAATTTGAGAGACCAAATTTTTATTAGTGGGGGAGAATGTAATATACCACAATTAAATAATATCCTTGAGCGAGTTGGTCCAATATTTGATCTCAAGACAAAGTTGACTCCCAAATTTATTTGGTCCTTTAAATGCTTGGGCGATTTGATCCAGCTGCCTACATGCTTGCTTTACCACCTACTTTAAATGGGCGCATAACATATTTCATGTGCCAATGCTATGAAAATACATGCTAATTTTGACTCATTTTATAAAGCTTCGCAATGCCACTAAATTTTGATGCAAATTATGAGAATGGAACCAGAAAGGAGTATGGCTTGTAGAACCAGAAATCAGAAATGTGCAAGTTGTGAAGGTCAAGTGGCAACACCTTTCATATCAGGAGGCCACTTGAGAGAGTGAGGATGACATATATATATCAGATATCCTGATCTTATTGCTTCACTAACTAAATTACATGTCAGATTTCCTCTCTATTTTTTTTTTTTTTTTTTGCTTCAGTAACTAATTTTAGAACCAAATTTTATTTGACAGGAATAATGTCATACCTGTTTAACTTAACCCAACCCAGATCCAAAATTATGAACATAAAAACTTCCCTTAACCTATTCCTTTTTCAATCACAAGAAAAAGAAAAGGAAGGAGTCCATCCTCACCCCTTAAGTTTGCAAACCACTAATGCCCTTTCATGGAACCATCACCATCACTTCCCTTGTCCATGACTTTTCCCCTCTAACATCTCCTCTTTATCTACCTTCTCAAGCCTTTTTCTCTTCTCCTTGCAAGTTGAGCAATAAAGTGCTGCCTCTTTCAGCCATGTTGACATTCTGCAGCACTGTGTAACCTGTGCAGCTGGAGATAGTCAGGTTCCTTCTAATTTATGTGAACAACAAGCAACCCCTCTCCCCTCGTACCCAAGCAACATCAATAACGAGCAAGTGGCACGATTTTGAGCAGATTAATGACAATACAGCACACCTCCCACATGAATCCCTCCTCTCGATGGGGATCATGTGTCATTATAAGATAATGTGGAGCTGTAATAAATAAGCCTATGGCTTTAGGGAGATACCACAGAGTGGCCCCCTTAGGGCGACACAGAAACTTACCCAACTACCTGTCACAGCATAAGGGGTTTGCATAGGCACCCACATATAGAAATTTTGAATGATAGTGCATTTACATCTATTTTTCCTACTTGATTATTTTATTGTTTACAATTTTCAGTTTCCTAGGAGACTCTCCTGCTAGTTTTTTACGGACAATCTAACTTGTGTATCTAACTTCAGATTAACATGAGACTAGTAGGGGCATCGACTCAAGTTACAAGGTGCACTCAAACTAGGAGCTTTTTATGAGTTCTTCTGTTTACTACCTTGGTCACTATGTATTTTCCATGTTTATGTTAATTATTACTTTTTATATTGCCTTTAGTAATAAATCTTTTTTGTATTATTGAAGGTTTACTTGCATATTATTGCTATCATAAACCTGAGATGTGGAAATGTTCTATGAATGTTAATATGTGCTTCTGTAGCACAGCTTTTTAATTGGCATGGTGGTTTTTGTAATGCCACTGGAGCAATTGTTCATAGCCATGGTGGGAGTGTGCCAACCACTGTATACATAAACAACTACCAATGTTTGTGATTCCCTAAACAACTACCAATGTTTGTGATTCCCTCTATAAATTAGCAAGGATCATTTTATATCATTTTTTTTAGTCAATGGAAAACACCAATTTGTAAACTTGATCGAATGCAGCCATTTATGCAAAGTAGCAAGCAAACAAATAGCAAAAGTTACTTAGAAATGTAAGAGTAGATAAGATTTAATTCAGATTGAATGGAATAATTTGATTACAAACAGGAAATAACTTCAGTATATTAAGTTAGCTTCTGTTTCTTTACCTCAACGTACAGGTGCCCTCTGTTGTTTTTTTTTAACTATTATTTGATATTTGAACAAAGATAAGAAAAAAAATGCTAAATGCACTGCGAATTCTGTAGGCACTAGTCACAACACAATTATAATTTTGCATAAATTACAGATGGATCTCCTGCAATTAGAAAACAAATTATCATAAATGAAAGTCAGAGACTCGAACAGGGAAGTATATCAATAGTAAAAAGAAAGAAACACTTAAATGGATAAGTGACAACTCTATAAAAAGGATTTTACTATAATTGCAACAACAATGGTTGTATTAACCTAATAACTAGTTTAACATAACTGATTCATTCAGAGAAATCATGACTAACCTTTCTTTCCCTCAACTTGTACTTTAGCCATAGCAAGGAGTTCCTTTCGATTCTTACCATTAACTCGAGACATATCCTGTAGTGGATTCCAACAACAAAGGAATGACAGACTTGAGATTGTAAAATGAGAAATGGAAAAGATTAAATAATGAAGAGTAAGCTGATTATGGAAAGATACAGTACTGGTAGAGGATAGCAAGGTGAGTTCAAGTATGATGTGGTATAATGGTCAATGCATTGTGCCTTGCTCTTTGTACCAACATGTTCAGCAACCTCAGCCCAGTTCCCAAGCCCATACATCTCAATCCCCTAAAGATAACCACAAAGCTACTACTCAGGGTTCACACAAGGTCCAAGAGACTAAAGTACAAAATATTTCAGATAGGAAAGGGCGGGGAATACCTCTAAAAGCAATATTTCCTCGTCTGCATTCCAATCAGGACAAATAAGAGGAAAAGACAAGTTGTCCTGTAGGAAAAATCAGTATTATTAGCCATGGTACATAACTAAAAAGTGAAAACTCCATCTTATCAGAGAGACCACAAATAAATGTAGAGCACTAGAAAATCAGCAGCTGCATTTACTTAAAGTCAAGGAAATCTAGCTAGATGGATTCTTCCCTAAGAAAATATTCATTTCCATTTCCTGCCATTTTACCTCTTTGGTGCAAAACTTACAAGCAAACAAAAGTTTCTCGCTTCTCTTTCTCTTCTACTCAGACTAACCTGGTGGAACTATATATTATTCCATTTTCTAGTTTCACATAGAAGAAAAGGAACTATGCAGCGCTCTGGTATTCCATTTTTCACAAAATCTACTGGAATTTTATTGTGTTATTAATGATTAACTAAATTGTTGTCATTTGCTGAGATAATAGCGTGGCATTTACATGATTTACACATGATAGAATGCTGGACCAAAAATCATTGTAGATCATACAATTGAAATTTCGGTTCAGATGAGGATGTTAATGTTAAATCACTTGATACAAAGATGTAACTAAGGTTCAGGCAAGTATATTATATAATTAGAAATAGAATCACGATTGGGGAATTGCAGGTTTATCTAAATACTATACCCATGCTGGAGTTTGGTCCAAAATACTACAGTTCAATACCGTATCAAGCTATGCCAGTATTTAATTGATTTATTAATAATAAAAAGATTGATTCAAATCTTACTTTATACGATTCAAAAAATAAGAGAGGGGGGGGGAGTGGGGAGAAAGAACTTTTAAAGTTAAATCTACCCCATTAAAAACTAAATCTAACGTAAAATAATAATAATAATAATAATCAGGTACACAAAGCTCCCATTGATGCAAGGTCCTAGGAGTAACCCTAAAGCCTTACTTTGCATTGCAAAAGGCTATTTTCATGACTCAAACCCATAATCACCAAATCATGTGGCAGCAACTTTACCATTATGCCAGACCTCTCCTTCAAAAACTAAATCTAACATATTGAAAAATTAAACTAACCTTAATATATTATAAATTAATCAATGATGATTATTAAAGAAGAAAGAATGAATGAACTTTTATTGTATACAGTAGAAATGAGAAGTCAAAGAAAGTGGAGTCTCAAAAACCAACGATGAGAATATAACAACAACAACCAAGTCTTTACCCCCACTCACTGGGGTCGGCATCATTTAGCTCGATCCACTACTATACTGTCATCTATATTTAAATAAATTTTATCTTGTTATATTATTACTAACTCTTCCTCGATTAATATACATATTTGTCATGTTCTCACATCATCTAATTGAGACATTTATTGGACACCTAAGTATATATTCATATCATTTTAAATGCATCTTTCGGAATTTTTCTTAATAAGTGCAACCCTAACTTTCTCTCTAAAATTTTTATTTCTTATTTGTACATTCTATTATGTCTCACACATCTAACTTGACATCCTAAACTTTTGTCTTCTGCTTGTATGCTTAATTCATAACCCCAACATTCAACTCTGTATAATATATCATGTGTAACTTTTATTTTATATAACTTCCCTTTAAGCTTTAGAGATACCTAATGATCACAAAAAAGACATGACACCCTCCCCATTTCAAAAATGTTGTTTACATTCGATGTAAAACATCACTATCAACCCCTTCACTTCTTCAATGAAGACAACGAAGAAAAAAAAATTCACATGAAGTATGCAAGCCAAGGTAAATTAGACACGTAACAATGATTAAGGAAAGCAAATCTTCCCACATCGATATATAGAATTACAATTAGTGAGAAATTAATAATAATTGAGAAATCTTGTTACATCAATATTGCCTCACATTTAATGACAATGATTTTTATGTGAAATGCATTAGAGAAAGAAATTTTCTATTGTCCATTTGATTATAAAATAAACAAGTATTTGTATTGTCAATGTAAGATATGAATCTTTACATTCTTGATATGAATTAACAATTACTCATACTATTATGTTATTAAGTGTAATATTATATAATTTTACATATTTTTGGATATCACACTATTCTTAAAAAAAAAACAGAATTCTTTTTTAACATACTTTTAAATTTTTTATTTAATTCTTACAATTCATCATTTAAAAATTCACCAAAACAATTCACAACCCCAATTTGAAAACCTTAAACATAATATCTAAAAGAACAACTTGAAGAATGAGAACATACTAACAATTTGAGCACTAAAAAATCATGAATTAGCTAATGTAAAGATAGACACAATTGTGCTAACCATAACTCGATATGGATGGTTGCTTTTATGTGGAGTGACTTCACCACCAACAGAAAAGCACTCCACACATAAATCAAAGTCAGGACATTTTGTGCACTTGATACGGATCTTCCCTGAAATGTCTTTGTTGCAATAGTTGCAGTGAAACAAAACTTTTTTCCCTTCACTAGACCCTGGCCCTGTAACAGAATTCAGTTAGAAAGTTACCACAGAATTATTTTAAAGGAAGCTTGAGATTTCAACAATCATAATGGAACAAGTATCACAATGTCATCACTAATAGGTTCCAAAAATGAAATAGGTAGTGTAATTGTTAACAATCTGTAACAAACTAAGATATATGATACACCAGTGACCATGCTAAATCTAGTGCAATAGCATAAGATTAGAGAAATATCGTTTAGAGATTCAAAAAACAGCCTCATGAAAATTATAAAAAGCAGCTTAAAAGTAGTTTAGCAATTGACTTATTTGATTACAGTGACATGCTCTTAGGAACTTACTTTTATGCTTAGTAATTATCCTACAGCCTTCTAAACAAGAAATGTTGGCCTTACAGAAAAAATGAGCTCGGAGCACCTTTAAACATTACTTTTGTAGCAACCTTGGCATGGTGTAATCCCACCAAAGGTTGCTTATCTAAACCATCATTATGGATCTATGTTCCAATTGCACAATTGGTGTCTGGACAGGTTCTCAAACAAGGTTTGTATTAGCACCTTACACCGGTAGGACTGTAATCAAGCTTCACTTTGCAACAAAGAGTCCATACGTCATGGATTCATAATTATATAATGCTAACTAGGCTATCATTATGAAGAAATTTAATTCGAATTGACATGCACTAGACTCTCTTATTTCTTGAAGGTCATAGACCCCTTTATTTAATCCTTCCTGCTCCTTAGAACAACTGATATACTCAAATGATCAAGTAGCAAGATTTTTGTACCAAATGACATGATGAAGCCTTTCTCCAAATTTCAAGATTTCAACTTGATCTGCATTTGATCGAGAACAAGTTTCGTCTCGCTTGGATGTATTATCAGCTGTAACTTGTATTCTAGGAAACTGTTTGTATCCATTGAATCATGGGACACTCCAGGAATTACTATACAAAGGAAAGAAAGGCGGTATTTTTTTCGACACAATGCCCTTTTTTAATTGGGGTTGCGATCAAAACATTAAAATTGGAATTGTAAATGATGGGGCTCAGCTGCAAATGTTGTGACTTAGTGAGGATACTAGTGTCTTGAAACCATTGTTCTCGCAGTCAACCCTGTCATTGTCATTCTTCTAGTGTAGCATTTTCATCCTTAATTTGTTGGGAACTGAATCACCGTGGTTCAGCTGTTTGTCTACAAATGCTATTCAACTACATAATAGTAGTACATCACTGGGTTTTTCCTCATTATATGCAAAGGCAAAGTCAAATGAATTAACATTTGCCTCCTCAAAATGGGTTCACCACTGCAGATATGTAATTTTGCCTCCTCATAATGTGCTCACAACTGAAGATGTTTATAATCACCATGTAACCTTCTCCAGTCAAAGGGCTTCTCCATCTTTGTCTGAAAAAGGGTGGAATGGTACAAGAATTGAATTTAGATGTACAGTATAGCAATAGAACTGATGTTTTCAACTATGGTCTTATAGAACAACATTGGACAGGATGGTCAACTCCCTGACCCATGAAGCATCCTCGAAGCTTTCACATAAAAGTAAAGCTATTCAGTAAAAATGAAGGCTTATCCAAAAACATATTGTTGTATAATCCATTTTCAGTTTTTCATAATCATTCTTGCAAAATTACTGAATGTGTTTGAAGATTTCTAACTATGAACTATATTTGATAGTAAATGTAAATTATTACCAAAGGTTGATGATTGTGTTAGATCTTGACCAGAAAAAAAAAATTAAAAAAAATAGTGTTTAACCCCATATGAACATTGGCGTTAGCTGTAACTGTTATAAGGCTGCTAGTGATACAGTCTTACATAAAATTGAATGGCAGTGTAAGATCCATTAATTGACACCAGTATAGTTAGGACTAACATGCCTTCTTGTTGTAATTTGATAGATAGCATGCTATCCTTAGCACATTTCTATCATGAAACAAACAGGTTTCATAACCCTTTCCAAGGAAGAAATGGATCTCATCTCATCATAACTACAGTTGACCAAATAGAAAAAAAAAAAAGTTACAAAAAGCTTCTGCTATTCTTAGTTCTGGAAAGAAATGAGAACCCGAGCAAAAAGAAACCTGTTGTTATAGTTTCCAAAGCCTCTCCACTTGAAGCAACTCTCCTTCTCTTCGATCTGAAGAAAAGAGAAGAAAAGAGATGTCGGAAAATGATCAATAAAACAGAACATAATCAAAGCAAAAATAACAACACAGTTTATCTACACATCCCATATAAGCATTTATCAAGGCTGAGCCACCACTGCAAGCTTTATCATTTAACACACTGCCAAGTACTGATTACTAATTGATATCATATTCAAGAAACCAAGAAAAGTAACTAAAATAAATATATTATCTAAATATTTTGATTGTTAAAAAATTTGGATATAGTAAAGTGGACATAAAAAATAAAAAACAACTTGACCTTAAAGATCTAACTAGCTTAATACCTCACAAATACGAGTAACAACCAATTAAATGCCTTTTTAAATTTTTATTTATTTATTTATTTTTATTTTGCACCAGGTATCCAGGCGTTCAGCACGATTAATCATAGGGGCAACCAGCCTAGTCCCACAGAAGTTTTCCATTGGCCACCAGAATAAATCAAGAAGCACTCACACCGGGCAACCCAACAGTCCAACATTCTAGGGTTGGTCATGGTTTTGGATATACTCATGGTTGCCAATAACTAGCTTCATGAGTGTAAATGATTGTTAACATATAATTGCCCTGAATAAGCCATAAACAGCCTTGTCATATGCTCTATACTAGGATAAAGTCCATGTGAATAGACCTAGAAGGAAGCATTTGCAGTCCATCAAATTTAATAGATTCAACAATTCTTATTTGCATACCTTGAAAAAAAAACGTTCTCATTCCCTTCAGCATACAACACTAGGATAACTTCTAGAAATAGTTATTATATTTGAGATTATATTTGCTGAAGTTTATATAATAATTATAGCTGAAGCAATAAGTGCCAATAGTTGGGTATTCACAGGTCATATCATCAGGTTTTGACCCAAATCTGACCCTACCAAAAAGCATACAATTAGAAATTTTGACCTGAATAAAGACTCAACCCAAAGTGATCAAAATGTAACCCAACTGTAATAAAATTTCACGCTGCAAAAAAGAAACTTTGAACATCAAAAATATTCAGGTTGATTTGGGGAAAGAATTTGATATCTATAAAATTCAGTTGAGTGAGATAAATTTTGGTACAAAGCAATGTAAATGTTTAGGTCAAAAGTTTCAAATATTTATATTAATATAACCATTGTTATTAAGATTTTATAAAATTTATTAACCATTATTTTTTAAATTTTAGTTATCTTCCTAGCAAAGCATAATTTAAGATGAGTCTACCTGAATGGTACTTTGAAAATTATATTTCATATATCATAATTCTTATTTTTAATATTTTTGTTTTAAATTTAATATCATTTCACATATCACTTTTTCTATTTATCATCTATATTTTATTATTGTAAAATAAAATGTTCATTACATCAAGATTCAAGTTGGTAAATATTCATAAAAAGTTGCCTCTTGGCTAATAATAATAACTTCCCTTATTCAAAAAAGAGCATCAATTTTTGCAAATTAAAGTTATATTTTCAGCTTTATATTTTTGTTGATTAATGTGTTCACAGATTATTATTATTGTATTTTGTTTCAGTCTTGCTATGCCATTTTCAGCTGTATTGCACTATTAAAGCTTTTAAATCTGATTATGGAAGTCAAAAAACTGATCAGTTAAACTCGTCTTACATTTGCTAATTTGATGGTTATGCAAGTGTCAATAGTTAATGAAATGGATTGCAATCAACCAAACATATGCAAATCAACTATATAGTTAGCCATCACAGGAACCATGTAATTGATTTAATTGAGATATGGAGGGTCCTTTACCTTCCTGCTTTAATTTGTCACCTGTTCTGTTTTCTTAGACTTCCCTTGACACCCTATTTTCCAATGCTGAAAGAGATGATGGGGGAAAAAAGTACCTTTTCGTTTAACAATAGTATTATAGTTTCCGCATCTTAAATGTTGATCATTAGCTGACTTGCAAACAAAAGGACAAGCCTCCTTGAATTACAATGATGGTGTGCCTAGATAATTCTTTATGTGGTTGTGCGCCAAGTCAATTCTTAGTGTTCGCTGCAACCTTAAACTAATAAACCATGTTTTCCAGTAATTCACCAAGTCATCGTATCTTTCACAGCACTATGCTACTTATCTGTCAAGCATGGGAAAAGACAAAATTCATAGTTGAACATAAATCTATTTTCCACATGATATTAACTTTCCAAACCTTTTTTTAAGTTAAAAAGACAACTCCTTTTTGTTTTTTGTTTTTCCTGTTCAGAGGTAATGTGTTCCACTTAAAATATCTAGTTCAGTTAACCATTCCGCCAGTGTTAAGCTCGTGAATATTGCACAGCATGAGTTCAAGTATCTTGGGAACATTTTGAACTATGCTTGAGTATAATTCTACCCCTCACTCAAAAAAAAAAAACATAAAATAAATGAAACTATGTTTCGGGAATAGACTCCTCAATATTACAAAAAAAAAAAAACACGAAACAAAATATTGACCACATGATAAAAGGCAGAAGAACTGCATAAACCGAGGATGATTTGCTTATAGAAAACTTTCCGTAAGTGAAGGAAAATCACAAAACTACCTCTGAATCGTCTCATCGTCTCCGGAATTATGCACGGCGCGGGAGCGACCCAT
>JBAMHZ010000072.1:2345162-2356568 GCA_037177395.1 Alpinia galanga
TACCTCCCTCGTAATGGCCGTGGGACCGGTCGACGGGGGCGCTGAGGGCGAGCGCATCGCCTTTTGCTCCAAGAATACTAATAAATTTTTTCCTGGGACTGTAAGTCAGGGTGTCTATTCTTCTACCGTATTAATTTTGGACACAAAGTGTTATTCATAATTTATCTCTTTCATATTAACTGTGAGATCGGTTGGCGGGGGGCGCTGAGAGTGAGCGAATAATCTTTTGCATAAGAACACTAATAAATTTGCCCCCGCATACAGGATCTAGTGGCTAACGCATGTAGATATTGTATAATAGATAATGGGTCAATCTTCTACACATGCGAGGGTATCATCCGTCCATGCACTGGTTACTAGTCTCAAGGGTCAAAGACTCACCATAATTTACCTCTCTTACGATGGTCCAAACACGGGTTGGTAGGGGTCGCTAGGTTGACGATTTCCAATCTTTTGCACAAGAACACTAATAAATTTGTCCCTGCGGAAGGAGCAAATGGTTAATTAGTACGGATGATAAATCTATCTCAGAGCAAAGGTTGATTTCTCATACGAGCATTTATCTTTCCATATGCTAGAGTCTGTTTAGACTTGAAATAGCTCTCCGTGATTTACCTCTCTTACGTTGACTATAAGATTGACTAATAGGGGCATTTAGGGTCTACGTAATTACCTTTTGCTCCAAAAATACTAATAAATTTGTTCCCATGGAGAGGGATGAATGAGCATAGATGGTAGATTTATTCCGAGCGAGAGTTGATCTTTTAGCATTTGTCCTTCCACAGTATTAGCGTCCGTTTGGACTTAAAATGACTCCCAATTATTTATCTTTTTTATATTGACTATAAAATCGATTGGTATGAGTGTTTAGCAGCTTAGGATGTGCGTAATCTTTTATCCCATGAATACTAATAAATTTCATACTTGTTTTGAGCAATTTAGTCAGGACAACTCCACGTTAAAAATTAAAATTTATATTGAATTTATAAATATATGTGAATTTTTTTCTTCATTAAACTAATTGTAATATAATATTATGTTTGCATGTGGTATCAATTTTAGGTTCCTAAATTAAGGTATTCTAAAAGAGGTGTTCTCTAAGAAGAAGGTTGATGGTCTTTCACTTATCGTTCACAAAATGACTTTATATATTAATTTAATCGTATAGCGTTGACATGCATTATAATCATACTAATTAAATTATACTTTGTTGCAATTCATGTATAATAACAACAATGCGAAAGATTATGTTTTTTGTTTTTGTTTTCATCCTTTTATTATGCTTCAAATCGATTCATCGCCTATTTAACACTCGGGCCAAAAAATCTTACTCCCATCGTTGCTCCTACATGTAGAGGGGTATATTCGTGAATTAGTAGAAGACTTCACTCCAAGGGGATTAGTAGATAGACTTCTCTTTTTTTAGGCGAACAAAATGACAGTT
The DNA here is from genome assembly GCA_037177395.1 of Alpinia galanga. Taxonomy (NCBI): domain Eukaryota; kingdom Viridiplantae; phylum Streptophyta; class Magnoliopsida; order Zingiberales; family Zingiberaceae; genus Alpinia; species Alpinia galanga. The sequence continues at coordinate 2,346,607 of JBAMHZ010000072.1, forward strand.
TTCTTAGGTACAAAAATTGATTTATATCTTTGTAAATAGAAAAGATAATTAGGGAGGAAATAGGAAGAGTAAAAAATAACAAATAAAAAGCAAGATAGCAATAACAAAGAAAGTTATTTCATCTTCTCCTCTGTTACTATTTTTATGCTATTCTGGAGATAAATGCAATGGTCGTCACATTTCCTTCTTGGGTACGACCGTTCCAGTTATTAATCATTTATGATTTTAATCGTATAAGCATTATAATCGTCGAGACATTTGTTTGGACGAGATTAAGTGGTCGTTTAGAAGAAACGTTGCAATCATCTTTTTCAATAGCAATAACTATCACATTAATTAAGGAATTAGAAAAATAAATATGATATGATTCACATTATTGAATTTGGACTGAGCTCGGATTCAAACCCGAATGAATGTTAACATGATTTTAATCGGACTTTTTATGATGATTTACACGTAATATTGACTAAGTTTGCCGTCACGGGACCACTGTACGGATCAATATTTTTCTCAGTATCAACGAAAGAAATAAACTTTTTTTTTATTTTCTAAAAAAAATTGTTGAGAGGTTGTTGCACGGTCATGTCATCTTTCTCTTCTCCACACAAATTCTATTTTATATTAATTTAAAATTTGTTATTATTAATATTTTCCTAAATATCAAGTTATTAGCATTTAGTTTGGTCATCGAATGGGAACAAAATTAATAAGTAAAGTCGTTTACCAAAACATGCCATTCGTTTACTTCTCATATGTGCTATTAAAGATGACGTTTAATGAAGGACCTAAAAGGATTTTGAAAAAAAAAAAAAAAGTGAAATTGTCACATTAGCGGTTTCTATCGCTGTCCCTACGTATAGAGGGGAATAAATCAAAAATCTAGAATGACCAATGCAGAAATACAGAGTTATCGATAAAGGATTTTAAAATAAGAAAAATAAGATGGATGTTATGATTCACGTGAAAAGCCCAAGGGAGCCAAATGATTTTGTGTCTGTTATGCGCGCGCTTAGATTCGTCTTGAGTGTACATGATGAGTACGAATATTGAATAGATTAATCAAATAGAGTTGAATAATCCGCACAAGCAAAAATAATTTAGACGGATTTTAGTAGGTTAGATAGATAGCAAGTTAGGGGATTTAAGTGAGTCACGTGTATTGGACGATCAAAGTAAACTAATTTATCTTATTAGGCTGAGAGAGTCAATTGGTTCAATTAATCGGACTAATTAGACAATGTAATTTATTTAAGTTTAATGTTAGAGTGGTTTTACTTAAAATTGTTCAATAACTTTGGATAAAGATTGTTTTTGAAATATAGGGTGTCTTTTAAATATTTTTCCAAAAGGAGCATTTTTTTTAATGATAATAAAAAATAAATGTCCCAATAATAATAATAAAATAATAATAATAACTTTAACTTGCGTAACGTTCCCAAATTACCAATTCCCGCTTCGCTTCCCGTTGCCTGCCTTATTCCGGCACCATCGACGTCCACCGGGCACCGGCCATCTTTCCGGCGAATGCCCACCCCTCTCCTCCCTCCTCGTCCATATCCGACCTCGACACTTTCTCCCTTTCGCCCCTCCTGTTGCCACCTAAGGGGGCGAGGTTGGTTCCAAGTCGGAGACAGAGGCCGTTGTTTGGAAGAGTCGCCGTCGCCGCCTCCACATCCGCCGGTGGTAGCGTAGTTGAATGACGTAGCAGTATACCACCCCGGTTAAGATCACGATGAGGATAGCGGTGCCGACGACGGCGACCATGGCGACGAGCAAACGACTGAAGTCGGGGGTGGCCGTTACCTAAGGCGTCAAGTCGACTTTTCCGCTGCTCTAGATAGAGGGGAACGGTCCCTGGCTGGAATCACAGAAAAGGTCGGCGAGGAAGGGCTTGAACAGGAGCCGGCGGCGAACGAGGGAAGGCCGGAGCCAACGGACGACAGGCAAATAGAAGGTAATTTGGTTTCCTTTATGATTTTATTAAATTGGAGCGTCTTTGTGAAAACTTGATCAAGCCCCTCCTCTCCATTATCTACCGTCCACTCTCTTACTTCGACGGCCGATACGTTTCTGCATAGAATTTCTATGCATGACTGCTCCGGCCCCACCTCTCATCGCACGGGGCCTTTATAAATAAGAGAAGCGGCGTCGTTCTTCCCCACCGGCCTCGGCGTCGCTCGTCCACCCCCCACCCCTCTCTCTATTTCTCTACCGCGACCTCGAGGCGGAAATGGAGGGGACGGCGGAGGAGTCCGACGCTCCGTCACTTTCGGAGAAGGTGCGGATCGATGGGTCGGTGGCGGAGGCAACCCTAGCGCCTGACGGGGTGCTGCGCTGGAGCCCCGGAAACGGAGGAGAGTGGTGCCTCACCTTCGATTCCGAGGTGCTAGGGTTCGAAACGAAGGGTGCTCGGATCACCATCCGGGCATTCGTGGAGGTGTCCAAGCGGATGGCTTCCTGTGGCGCTCAGGGGGGCCTCGGGAGGCGGGTGAGGAGGGATTATGTTCTGGATATGCCTACCGAAGAGGCGGCTTCCATGTGGACGGAGAAGATGAGGGCTTATCTCGATTCCCTCGGTAACTATGCAACTTTATGTGAATTGGCATTTATATGGGGAAATTGTTTTTTATCCGCTCTTTGATAGTGAAGTTATTTGGAGGCAATTCCTTTTTCGCCAATATATATCTACATATTTGGTACAATACCTAATATTTGGTAAATATAGTTGACGTGCTTCCTTGACTTAGCGTTTGTGTTTTTTTTCACTTGAATAGTACCAGCTCGATCGGTTCTTTGTTTTGCTTCTTATTTGAATTTACCTAAACGATCTTGATACCTCAGCCATCCAAATTTTGTAACTTCCAAAGCACTTGTGAGAACTTCATTGTTTGTTTTGGTGTTTGCAGGAAAAATATCCGGAATGGATAACAGCTTGATTTGTGCCTTTAAGTTACGCTAGCCGACGTTTTAATTTTCAAGATTTGTTTCTCTGTTCCTAGGATGCGGTGTAATCTTAATCCTGTCATAAAAAACTAAAAAAGAAAATATTAAAATAATTATTTTATAAAAATAATTTTATAAATTGTAATATTAACTAAATCATTAAGAGTTAAGTTAAATATAAAAGTTTATGCTGATCCATTTATGCATTCGGGATGTTATGCCACTGGTAATCGTTTTTCCAGTTGGGTAATATTGTTTATGATTGTGTTATCCGGTCACATATAAGTTACTCTGGCAGTTGTAATAGTAGTTAAATTATAAATTTGGCATGCCTTTTGTCCTATCTACAGGGAGAACACTATGACTTCGTTGACTGCGTTGAACGACTGTTGGGGAAAACTAATATTTTCCATTGAGATGTCTTGGTTCTGTCATCTCTGTACTTCTATCTAATTTTTAGTTTTACATTAAATTAATTGTAATTCCATAATTCTAATTGGTTGTCAATTTTCCACCACCCTAGTTCTTTTATGGTCTTATCACTAATATTCGGACTAGTGTAGTATTACAAAGCAATTGTCTTTCTCATCTGAATATTTCTTTGATATAGGACGGCCAAAGCGGTTGTTTATTATTATAAATCCATATGGAGGAAAGAAAGGTGCACTGAGAATTTTCAATACAGAGATTAAGCCCCTTTTAGTGGATGCTAATGTCCTTTATAGTATGAAAGGTTGATTTTATTGTTTTTTTTTGTCTAAGGTTCATTTAGTATTTCTCATTCACGTGGCAAATTCCAAATGTGCATTGACTTGCTTAACATGTTAAATTTTCTATCTTTATCTTTCTTCAGAAACTAAACATCAGCTCCATGCTCAAGAAATTGCTAAGACCATGGATCTTCTAAAATATGATGGAATTGTGTGTGTTAGTGGTGATGGTGTACTTGTAGAGGTTAGCAACTTTCTTCAAATAAGCATGAATTTCTCTATCAATTCTTGATTTGTTGTCCACTAGGTGAAGGTTTGATATGCATTAGTAATCCTTCCATATTATAATATTGAATAATAAATCACTTAGAAATTCTTGTTAGATGTGCATATCTTTTTATTTTTCACATTTCTCCACTATTTTCATAGCACTGAAGATATTCCATCTTTTAGTATCGCGATAATTAGAAAAGGCAAACTCGTCGTGGTTGGTCCCTAGCCAGGATGAGAAAGCGCGAGAGTTGCATTGTATTGCCAGCCAGTGTCGAACTTAAGCAAATTTTAATGAATAAATCCATTAAGTTATTGTGCTAATACTAGGATAATTAGAAAAGGGAGAATTTTAGTACATGTTCTCATGCATAACCAATATTCTATCATGTCCTACCAAAAATGCTACCTTAAGTACAGTAATTATCTTTGACCATTTAGTGAAATTTTGGAATATGCTTTATATGCTTACAGTTAGAAAACATGCCTTGACATTTTCTTAAGGTGGGAACATTCACTGTGTTCTCCTGATCTGATATCTTTTCAAGATATCTAGTTTCCCTTGATGGTATAAATGTCATTGCGTGTCTTTATTGCTACATTCCACCTTTTTTTAGTGTCCAAAAATCTTGGAAAAGAAGCAATCCGTGGTGAATTCGTATTGTTTATTTCTACAGTTCTGCTTAATTATTTATGCTGCCTGAAAGAAGTTTTTCCTTTTAATCTCTATGTATCATCAGGTTGTTAATGGTTTGCTCCAAAGGGAAGACTGGGATAATGCCATTCAGGTTCCGCTTGGGATAATTCCAGCAGGTTATTCCTCAAGATATGCTAAATACCTATTACATTATTTTCCTTTTTTTATTGTTTCATTTTTTTTATTATGGAAACCAAGCACATAACTGGGTGAACAGCATGTTCACCAGTTATATCAAGGAGATAGTAGCTAAAAAGCTGCTGCTTACCAACAAAGTGTCTATTACCACATGAACTTTATGTTTCCCTGACTAGACCATAAGATGTCAGGCACGGTACTAGTACGAAGTGTGTAGCATATTAGTTTGTTACATATGATATCAAGCAATCTCTCTCTTGATTTTCATGTGGGAAGTTGGTTTGTGACTTTTACAATATATAATAGAATCCACAATATCGATTATAATTTTTTCATGGTTAGACCCCATGAATCTTCTTTGCCCTTTTCACCGAGCATAGAGATAAAATGTACTGGTTGCTAAATTTTTTAATTTTTTCTAGAACAGAATTTTTTTCTCACATTTGAACATTGGCTCAATAGTTTCTTGCCTCTCTCTTAGGAAGTGCTGTCCCTTTGATTCAATTTATGCATCCAACATAAATAATGGAGCTTATGATATGACTTGTCAGTCAACAACAGGAGAACTTTATCACCGTATAAAGTGGCATTCTTCAAGGTTTTTTTGTACGTGTCCCCAATTCAGATGGTAAATCTTACTTCCAGTATAAAGAACGTTTAAAATCCGATTCTAGTGCTGGGTATTGGTGGATGCCTTGAAGGATCCGGGTCTCAATGCAAACACCTGTAGTGTTTGTTGACACAGTTGGTAGGCATCGATTAAGTTGTAGCAGGCTAGTAGAAGAACTAATTGGGCTTAGTTATGAGATGATGTGTTAAATAACAAGGCAACTTTTATCATCAGATAGGGTGGCATTCTTCAAGTTGTTTATACACGAGTCAAATTTAGATGGTTTTTCATTTATTATAACCAAGGTTTAAAATACTATTCTGGCATTGGCTATCAGAGCTTGCTAGTTTGATAAGGGTTTAGATACTGACACCCTACTTTCTGTGGGATTGGTTGGTTTCAGTTAGCACCAATCTGGAATGCCTCAAAGTGGTGCCAACGCTTAATTCCGCAGGCTGCCTGGTTTCAGTAGTGTAGAGTGGCATTTAAAACCCTGATTCAATGATATGTTCAAAAATTAACATGGATTTGTTTGGGGATATATCTTTTCATCATTTCCTTCTTAAATTAACATAAACTTTGTGGTCTCTTGATTACTGTAAATTTTATTGGTCTCCTGTTTATCAGTTTATGATCATTTTCCTTTCTTAGCTTCTTTGTTAATATCCGTAAACTAACAACTTATCTCAAAAAGCTGGAGCTATTAAGAATGGAACCAAGTTATTTATTTATACTGATAATGCTCCCCCTTTTTGTGTGGGTGTTCTTTACATGAATTGATTAGATTATTTTTTTTCTTCGATAGGTGGAATTTGAATTAGTGACCACGTGCTCTGGTACCATATTAAATATGTTTGTATGTTTGGGTGAAAATGTAACTTCATGCTTTCTTTTTCTGTTGGTAGGTACAGGAAATGGTATGGCAAAATCACTTCTACATTCTGTAGGCGACTTATTCTCTGTTTCAAATGCCACATTTTCTGTTATTAGAGGTTCTGCTTGGTTTCATATATTTTTCCTTCCGCAGACTTTGTTGTCAGGAATACTATAACATCTTTAATTAGGTGACATTTTTTCTGGAAGGCAAAGTGTTTAAACGCAACTATTTTTACCATGCAGGCTACAAACGTCCTCTTGATGTGGTTACTGTCGCTCAAGGAAAGATTAAATTTTTCAGTGTCTTGATGCTTACCTGGGGTATGCATAAAACTTAAAACGTCAATTTGTTCTCACATAAACCAATTAAATAATCTTTTTATTTTAGCACTGTGTGTCGCATTTCTAATTGGTATTTTGGTGCCTAAAGGCTTGGTAGCTGATATTGATATTGAATCCGAGAAGTACAGGTGGATGGGAAGTGCTCGCTTGGACTTTTATGTATGTATAGCGCATCACTTGATTTTGTCACTTAGATGTGTTGTTTGTGCTCATATTTTTATAGAAAAATTAATTTAGACTATGCCATGCAGAGTTTTTTCATCTCACTTATTTTCCTAATATTTTTTTGAGAAAACATTCTTCGTTCACCTGATTGCTTTTGGTAAACTAAAACATTACCTGCCTTTTCTTCAATTTTTTTTTGTGTATAATCCTTATTGATAATGAAAATGCTAATTTTCTCAAGCTGCATTTTACTTATGTTCTTGAAACTTAATTTCGTTTCCATTTCTCTGAGCTCTGAAATCCTGTATTCCCCAACTTTTTGTGTTCATGTTCAATTTTCAGCATGCGTTGTGGAAGAGCTTTTACCATGTTCTTACTTTTATTACATTTTGATGACAACCACTTCAATATTATTTTTGTCCACTGGCGAGTGGGCCCATATTATATGGCCACTAAAGTTCTTGCATAGATTTATGTGACTGCTTCACTGTAATAACTTCCTCCCTCGGGTATTGACTTGCAACTATAAAATATAGTTTCTAGTATAAGAAACAGGACGCTGTGTTAATCTTCAATTATTTATCATTATCAATTAATATTTTATGGATAATTTAGTGTCTGGCTACATTGACTGTCCAAAGATGTCTCAGTTTTATAACATACAGAAACTCAATAGCAAGCATGATTAATTGGCTTTTATCCTTTGTCATTGGTGGAGAAGACTCCCCTGTATGTTCAAGTGTGCTTACCACAACTCTCTTTTTCTTCTAGTCTCTCCTACGCATATTAAAACTGCGAGAGTATCACGGGAATGTTCAATTTGTGCCAGCACCTGGATATGAAACATATGGAGAACCAATAACGCAAAGTTTTGGCAGCAGTGACACTGAACTTTGCAAAGATGACCAGGGTGATACAGTAAATGCCAGCTCGTGCGGCTACCAAGGCCTTGCAGTGGACGCCGATGGATGTGAATGGAGATGTATGAATGGCCCTTTCATTGCTGTTTGGATCAACAATGTACCGTGGGCAGGGGAAGATGTGATGCCAGCGCCCAATGCCAAGGTAGTTCTTCTGCCTTCTTTTTGTTTCTTTTCATTTTCCACCTTTTTCATCTTCTTTTTTTCTTCTCTTTCAAGTTCAATTTTTTATTCTGACGAGGAGAAAATTAATACTCTCCAATGCTGATGATGGGAGCTTTTTCTGATACAATTTCTGTAACTTGTTAAAACACTTAATAAATGTACACAATGCTGTGCAGTTTTCTGATGGCTACTTGGATGCCATAATCATCAGAGATTGTCCAAAGTCAGTCCTCTTGTCGCTGATGATAAAGATGAGCGATGGAAGTTACTGCAAGTCGCCATATGCCACGTGCTTCAAGGTGCTACATGTTTCTTTCGATTCATGACATCAGTAAGCGATATCCATCTTCACACATAGCGTTCATATGATCCCCTGAGAACTAGTAGCCATGCTTCCTCTTCTCTCTACATCTTTTCGTCAATTTGTTATGCCTTTGAGCAATGTACTTTTTTCTTCCTTTCCAGGTCAAGGCATTCCGGTTAGAACCCGGAAACCGAGTTGGCAATCCCTCAAAGGGTGGCATTGTCGACTCAGATGGAGAGGTTATTGCAAGGGGAGTTTACTCTGATTGCAATAGCAGCAAACAAGAGAAAGAGCATAATAATCTGATGGCTTATGGCCCTCCTATCGAAATGGCAGTGGATAAGGGCTTAGCCACCATCTTCTCACCCAGATGATTGATTCATCTTGCATTCTTTTTGGTCGACTCTTTATTCTCAGGGCCAAAAAGGAAGGAAAACAAAATATGCACAACCGTTGTAGATATCAATAATTGTTATTTTCACCGTTGATTAATGAGCAAATATAATTTCTCCATAGGTTATCTGTCTCTTATAATAGACGATCTTTTCTCTTTGTTCACCTACTGAGTAAATCCAAAATATAATTTATGTATATTGAGAGATTGACCTTTAAAATATTTGTTCCATTTAGAATTTAAATTTTGATTTTTTTTTCATGTGCAAAAATAAAAAAAAATGAAAATGTAAGAATATAAATTGAAGTATTTATTTTTCATTCGGGAGAGTAAGAGTTATTCAAGGAGTTATAAAATAATTTTAATCAAAATTACTGCAAATGAAATATAATGTTCAAAATTATTCCAATGTTAATTAAAATTGTTCAATCGTGTCAATTTTAGTTGTGTTTTGATTAATATTAAAGTAATTTTAACTAATCTATATATATAAATATTATTATACATAATTTATCCGTGAGTACTTTTATTATTTATCGTTCGATCTCTTTAGATTTAAGTATTAGACTAGTGTACAAGCAATCAAATGATAGATAATAAAGATATTTATGAGTACTTAGAAGATGAATTATGTAACGTAACATTTTTCTCTTTTATAAAAATTCATTTTTTACCATTTGCATCTTTAAATCAAAATTTATAAAATACTATAAAAATATTAAATAATGTCTTTAGTACTTAGGTCCAATCCAATCAAGAAAATGAAATTGAACAATGATACACATTTCTATTTCATATGTAATTCGCTTTCTTCTTCTCTTTTATCCTATTGAAAAAATAAAATTTATTTGATTCAGATCATTAAATTATTCATTTACCATCTTTTGATACAATCAAATAAGGCAAATTCAGGACACTTCTAGTATAAAATTAAAAATTTACAATTTAAATCTCAGCTTATAAAATTTATCTTTTAAATAGGATGTGCGCTAAAAGACGCTCCACTGGCGAGCCGCTCGCCACTCACACTTCTCGATTTACCTAGATGACTAGTATAAAATTTTCATAGAGCCAAGTCAGTCACTCTAAAGATTAGTTAGACTTAAAATTTGGATGCCCAGTGCCAACTATAAAAAAAAAATATGAAAAATTTATTTTTTTTTAGTAATCTTTCAAGAGATAATATCGAAAAGAGAGTTATAGTGTGGAAGAAAGAAAAAACAAATTTACTATGCTAAAATGAACTCGAAGCTTCATACTCCATCCATGTCTCTAGAAAGTTTTTTGAAAAATTAATTTTAAACCCTAATCTTCTAAAGCTTGATCGCGATAAGATTTCAAATTTTATATTCCAACATGAGGCCAAAATTGCGGATAGAGTTTGCATGGATATCAAAACTTCAATATATAAACAAATGCATCGATATC
>JBAMHZ010000072.1:2393338-2421784 GCA_037177395.1 Alpinia galanga
CTGCGCTAGCCGTCTGAGCAAGCCCTGGGGGCTAATTATAAATTGTCTAAAGATTCATAGGATAGAACCGATCACAAATTAATTGAATCGAAAATTCAAATATGTATACTCAACTAATGAGGATTCTTTTACACTTATTTTTTTAAAAATAGAATAATAAAAATTATAAAAAAATAAAAGAAATCATAGAAAGTAAAAGAAAAATAAAAAATAATCTCTTTTCATATTTAAAATTTTTATTTATATATTTTAAAATTTTAGATTAGAGTTATTCAGATGATAAAATTATTATAACGAATAAAGATTGATTTTTTTTTTTTTAAGATGCATACCATTTGAGATGACTGCTCTCTTATTTAAGATCATCTTAATTTCTCTCTCTTCAAATATTATAAAAATGGATTTAAAAAAATATTAACTGTGTTTGGTACCTTATAATCTATCTTGTAATTTAAATTACACTATAAGATAGATTCATTTGTTTAGTATAATTTTAATACCGTAATATAATATAATATGAATTACAAAACATAAGAAAATCGTATAATTTGGATTACGGACTAAAACTAATCCAGATTATATTACAAGGTCAACATAAGTCAACGCCGATGATCACCAACTAAAGACCATCAATCACGGTAGCTGATCTACGACTGGCAGCTGGTCGCAGATCGACCACCACTTGTCGGCTGGCCCATCGTCGGTCATCGACTGGTCGCCGATGGTAGCCAGTCGACGGTCGGTCATCGGTCACTGATCCGTCGTAGGTTATCAGCTTACTATAGCAATTAACGATCAATGACATATAGTAAAAATAAATACTAAATAAAAGAATATAATTATTTGTATAATTAAATATTACATTATAAAGTTTAATCAAATGTAATAATATAATATTAATTCTATTAGGTTGCAGCGTACGTTAATAGGCTATAGGCTAGGTTAACACCGTCTACATCAAAACGAATTCACAATATTATTAGGCGTTCTCACGTGCGGCTAAGCCTTCGCTTAGTCGAGTCGGAGGCTCTCTTGCGTGCGGCTCGATTCAGCTCGACGCCAGTAGTGCCCAACCCCTAAATGATCCGCTACAAACTATAAATTCCACCGAAGTCGAGTCAGCTTGACCTTTTATCTATCCCCAACCCTAATCACTCTCTCCGCCGGCCGGCGCCTTCCTCTCTCTATCTCGCGCGGGCGCGCCCCGCTTCGCTGACATCTCGACCACTCCCGGTAAGCCCCGTCCTGCCTCCGTACCCTTCATGCTCTCCGATGTTGAGTTCTCAGAGATCTCTTTTGTTCGTATGTAATTTTTCTTTTTACCTCTAGAACTGTACTAGAAGCTGTATTAGAATGATGGTTTTTGGATTTTTTTTTAATTTCACTCTCTGTGTGTTTATCTTATACGGGCAGGACTCACTATCTCGAGCTTGATTATACTAGTCTGCTGCTCTAGGGTTTCGGTAAAGGGCTTTCCGAAGTCTTCTGTTGGAATAGCTTTGTGTCTGTACTGTAGAGTCTGCATGTGCTTTGTTTCTAGAGATGCGATTTTAGGTTTTCTGTTAAAACTTTTTTCTTGTTTTTAAACGAGTTTTGTGATTCTTGAACCTCCAGACGGTGCTTTGCTATTTAGTAATGAGTGTGCTGATGTCTGGTGTAACTTGAATATTCTGAGCTTGGGCACGCTTTATTAATGCAAGGTGATGTGGTTTTTATTTTGTTGGGCTTAGTGGGACATGCAAGAGTGAAGTGCTATCTGGGATTGGAGGAGATGTCATTTGGCCTTTGGCAACGATGATTTTGGAGTATGAAATATACTTTGGGTCTTAACAGCACACCCAACCTCATGTCTCTGAGTTTAGCATTCACAATATGTGGTTTAGACTCTAAATTATTTGTTAGTTGATTTAGTTCTCTGTTTAGACTGAGCTGTGACAAAAAATGAGTAGGGTTTTTGTACAGTTATATCTTGGTAACGAGGATCAACATTATTATTGGAAATTGGATAAACTTTGCTTATATAACTTCATCACTGAATTATTTCAGTTTAACTAATGACTTCTTAATTTTATTACTTATCTCAAAAGGTGTAGTACTTGTTATTTACGCTTGGTTCAGAAAATTGACTAGGGGAAAAATAAAAAATTATTTGCCAAGATTTAAGTTTGAAAATAATGTCCAAGATTTTATTAGATCATGGTCATGCATTTAACATCAATAGCGTGAACCAGGGATTTTTTTATATGAAATATTGATGTTTATGGAGCTACATAAGAGTTTAGATGCCAAAAATGTGGAACTTAATGGCTTGTTTGCTTGCGGATGAATAGGACTATAGGAGAGCAGGCTGAAGGGGATGAAAAGGGACAAGGAACTAGAAAAGCTTGTAATTCTCCCTCCTCCTTGCTCCTAGCCAAGTAAACAGAACATATTGGAAATGGCTTTCATTTTTCCTTAGTGGACAATTATCTTGTAGATTGGACAAGAAAGGCCTTCCTACTTCTGAAGTGTCATGTGCTTCAGCAGGGCACTGTATCAAAGTACATGAGCTTAAAAGTATCTTAAGAATTATAATGTTTTTGACATTTTTATGCATTATCATCTGGATACTACAATTTGCCTGCCTACTAATTTTCATATATCGTAACGGAGGGATGAGATCCATATAGCTCACCTCAAATAGTTGGGACAAGCAGTCTTATGATGATGACACTGTAAAATTTAATCCACACCATGTTTATTGCACTAATACTTACCAGAGTGAATATCCATTCTACACTGTAAGAGATTATGATCATGCAGAGAAATGCATCCATGCCTTGAATACCATTTTTCTTGTTTTTTGAGATCGTGGATTTAGCCTGATTCCATAATCTTATATTTTCCTCTCTGCCACTAGGCATTAATAAAAAAACATTGGTCATGTTGATATTTTAGGCATCTTTGATTTGGCACTATCATGATTGGTGTGTTTGTACTCAAAATTCCGTGTTCTAACGCTTGAATATATTACATTTTATGATTTTAGTTCATTTAGTACCACATGGATGAACTTGTGGAAAATACTGTTGAAGAAGAGATATTAGGAGATGTTGGAAACTCACATGACATGAAACAAGAACAAGATATGCAGATAGCGGCTGAATCTGGTGAAAAAAGGTGGCCTGGGTGGCCAGGTGAAAGTGTTTTTCGTATACTGATACCTTCTAGTAAGGTGGGTAGTCTCATTGGTCGCAAAGGAGAATTCATCAAAAAAATGTGTGAAGAATCAAAAGCTAGGATAAAAATTCTTGATGGACCTCCTGGAGCGCCAGAGAGAACAGTAAGTATATTAGTAATTTCTTGATCACTATTTGCTTCAGCATGATTCATGATGCTGTCAATTGTTTTATTATCTATTTTCTGGTGATCATTTACATTTAATACCGTGTTTCTGCAATATAGCGCATCATCCCTCATTATTCTAATTCATCATTTACCCTAGACATGAGTAATATGTCCTTTTTTACATACTTTGATATTAGTTTGTCGATAATTCCTATACTTCATGGTCTGCGACCTCAATAATTTTCTAGCTTATAGGGATTTTGTTATGCATTTCTTGAAGCTGTTTCTAGTTTGCTATTTTTCCTATTTAAATACTATCTTTAATTTTGTGATATTTGGAATCACAAATTAGTTAGGAAGCTTTCTCCCAAACTTTAATTTTGCTTATTAGGAATATATTAAACTTTATGTCTTTCATACTCATGACAATTTAAAAAATCCATAATAATTATGTGATGTATATCCAAATAGTGATCAAATAATTTCCTAACACAATTTGTTGCTTGCATGTAATATTTTATGCCCATTTCACTGTTGTAAATCAGTTTATTTAAAATAAGTAAATTTTGAAAGATTATGATAGTCTTGTGTCTTTAATTATTAGCTTGTCATCTCTCAAATTTTCCTGGATATCAATTTTTCTGATCCTTAAAAATGTTATAATATTGTTGTTCTAAAGATGGATGATATAAATTGTTAGTGAATGGTGTGCAATATCGAAGTCAAAGAACAAAAGGTAGTAGAAGTGAATGATATAGAGATTATCATGCAGAATTGCAGAATGCATAGAAATCACCCTTTCTAGAATGATTAACTAATATGAAATTTGTAAATTTCCCATAAAGAAATCGTTGTTTGGTTGCCACAATGCTCATCCTCATACATTTCAAAGTGATTGAGGAAACATTTTACTGCTACTAGAATTGTATAGGAGCTATACTTTATTATGTTTCCATCTAATCTAAAGCTTCTAAATATAAGGTCTTATAACATCCTCCTTCAAATCAACAAGTTGCACATAAAAACATTGTGACTTCAGAAAGAATTAAAATTTATCTGCAGTTGAAAACTTGAAAAGAAGTAACTTTTGTGAATGAGATGTATTCTAAGTCTGTATATGAACTTTAAGCCATCATCAAGTGAGTTGGCCTGAAAATTGAGTTAATCAAGTAATCAAGATCCATAGGTCAGGATTATTGCCTCCATATCAGAGTTCTTAATAAAACTAGCAATTTAATGATAATAATTATTGGTTACTAGTTATTCTTTTAGTATATAATCTGGTGATTTAGAAGATCTTGATGATCATCAACTTCTTTTAATATGGTTTTCGGTTTAGTAACTGCTAACCAAAGTCTCTATGGAATTCAACTTAAAAAAATTAAGTGATTATTTGTTTAATTTTCCTTTCACGTAGGTTAATAAATGGTATGTTGTAATAGTGAAAAATACAGTTCAATAGAATTTAAACTTTTGAACAATCAAGTGATTATTTGTTTAATTTTCCTTGAACATAGGTTAATATATGGTATGCTGTAGCAGTGAAAACTACAATTTAATATGCAACTAAGAATACCAGACATTTTGAGAACTATTGAGAATTTGGGGTTACGAAAGCTAAACTATGCATACAAAATAACTACGATCCAAACAATCACATGCTAAACCTAAAGACCTGAAAATATGTAGTTTGCAGCCTTCGGTCATATAACCAGATCAATCTTTGCAGGTTCTTTCTGCAGACCTAAAGCAACAAATCCAATTGTACACGTGAACCGAAAATAGAAGAACAAAGATCCAGTTCGCAAGATCACTCTTTGAGCATCTGAGCTGGAATATATCTAAGCATATACGTATGGATTACCATCAGACTTCATTTTCTTCTGGTAATTCCATAACTTGCTTGATTGCCCTTTCAACAAAGGAATAATTAGCTCTCTATAGGGAAAAGAGTCCAGTGTGGAGGCTATTTGATAGTATTCTGCAACCTTTGAGAACGAAAAAAAAATATTAGCTGAAAATGAGAATAAAAAACAGCATATACACTATTTGGAGATATTAAATATAAGATAATCTAAGAGAAGGAATGCAGCAAAGAATATCTCTGATATTTATGAATGTGAATATATAAGCAAGTAGGGCTTATCAAAAGAAAGTACATTATTTGCTATATTTTCAGCTCCGAATAGTGCCAAATTAGAAAATGCAAAATTTTGTGGTAATACAAATGAGGAGATAAATGCCATGAATATGAAATGATAAATGACACGAATATACTAGTTTAGTTGTCGAATTGGATATTCAAATTTTGGTGCTCATTAATATGGTGTGGTACTTTGCTACATGCGGTAGGACATGACAGTTGAAATATGACATAAATATCTGTTGCTTTAAAGGATGTTACTTTGTGTTCCAGTGAATATGCATGACACTTGTCCCTGGAAAATTACATCTTAATCCTTTAATTTATATCTATAACTTTAAACGGTGTGACTTTGTCTCTATGCATGTGATAGCTGGCACCGACAAATTACATACTGATCTTTTAATCACCTAACGTTTAAAGAAAGTCATTTTCTCATCGTAAAGTGACATTTGTCATTGAAAATTACATCTTGTTCCTCTAATTTTCAAAACTTTCAATTTAAACCCAAAATTTTTACAACAGCCTGATAGTGTCAACAAAAAGTTACATTTTATTTTACTACTAAAGCTTCATTTTAATCTCAATACTTGTCAAATTTCTTCATGAATCGAAATAAGTTTGCATCTTATTCTTAAAAGTTTTCCCCCCATACACTTGGATTTTTCACTTTAATTTTATTGTCAATTTTACTTTGCCTTCGACAACATATTTTTATAATTTTAATTACTTTAAAATATTTCAATTTGCCAATGGATTTTTATTTTGCATTTTAGTCATAAAAAGCTTTCATTTTTTTCTTCTTCATAAAACATATATTTTCCTCCAAAGATTGTCATTTTCCATTTAACTCCAAAAATTTAAAAGTTATAAGTTTGTATTTTCTAGAGCCAATTGCTGTATACTCCTAGAATTTTTCCTTTTTATCTTTTTATACACCAATTTGATAAATTAGTTTTTTTTGTAAAATATTATTTTATTCTATCAGCTTGATGTTGCTTGGTTAATACATCACCTAACAAAAAATCGTATAATAAAACTTAATTTTGCCTTTATAATATTCCCTTTTTATAAAAATGCCTATGATGTCATAGAAAAATCAAAATGTCCACTAAAGTTTTTGAATTTGAATGGAACCAAATTAACACCGAATATTATATTTTTTTTGCTTAAATGTTGAATACAATAACAAATATATATCAACTATACAAAATCTAATCTGAAAGGTTGAAACTATCGGAACTAATTTTGTTCGATTTTGATAAACAACTAACTGAAAATATAATTTAATTAGGGAAGCTCATTTCATGTAAAAGGAAGAAGGTTGAAATAAATATAGATCAAATTGGATATTTTGTACCAATAAAATGTTTTAGCTTAAATATTAAATATAATGATAACTGTCACAAACAATTCAAAATCTTATAGAAATTTTAAGATGCTTTCTGGGAGGTTAAAACTATCTGAACTGATTTGGTTAAAAAGCCAGTTGAAAGTATAAATCAATTATGGAAGCTCATTTCGTACAAAGGGATCAAAATTTAAATATGATAGATCAAATTGAACATTTTATACCTATAAATATGTCAATTTGATCAAAATTATTTAACATCAATAATCTAAAAAATTTAGATGTTATTTGCCAAATATACATGCATTCACTATGATTTATATATTGTTTTCTAAATGTTTATGCTTTTCTTATTTTACTTATTTTTTAGTTTGTTTTTGATATAATTTAATAAAAAAATACCCATGCTTTGTGTGGGGTGATTCTATCTACTTTACTAGAAAAAGATAGATGACTGATTTTCTTGTTTTCATATTATGGAGATATGACAATTATGCAAGAGTTTATTTGGTTGCTTTGGTTTTTTTTTTTTTTTGGATTTCATATTCATCTCCTTGGAAGTGCCCATTGAGTTTGCTTGTATTCATCATCAACAGATGTTATAAATATTTCAGTTATGTATGATTTGCTTTGGTGCAAGTGTCTATGGATAGAATGTGGTGATATGAGGAATTTATTTGATGCTTAGTGGATGAAAATTTTTGATTTAGGATATAAAAAAGTATTATGTTGAAATAATAACTGGCAAAATTGTGTTAGAAATTTTTTTAATCCTAGATGCTCATGGCCTTGCAGTCCCTGAGTACAATCTGAATCAATTAAACATATTTTAAAATTGAAGAAAATAAAATTAAATTATTACTTATGGGGAAAAATAGTTTAAGCACCCTAAGAATGATAACAATTGTGCTGCATTAACTGCTAAAAATGTCAAGTGTTAAGCGATAATGGAATTTAATAAAAATAAAAAGTCAGAATCTAAATTATCAAATAAAATACTTCAGACCATTGTTCTAATAAGATATAAAATGTTAAAATCCTCACAATTTGAAAATTTATATAGAATAAAAATGATAACTATTCAAAGAATTTGAACATCAATATAACATACAATATTAATAATATTGTTTTAATAATTAATTCACTCATTTGATAAAATTATTGAATATTGCGTATCAGCAATGTTGCAGGTTATTAATAGTTTGTTCAATTATATAATTACTAAAATAAGTATTAATTAATATTTCTCTCATATTAGTAGTGTAACTATTATTTAACATAGATATTAAATAATAAACTCTATAAATATTGGCTTATTCATATCATTATTATAAATTTAGTTATTGGTAATTGATCGATGTTATATGTTTACTAAGTTAAATATTATTTATTTGAAAATGATGATTTAGTGAATAATAAATTATTTAATTAATCAATTGAAATTTTCTCTAAATGTGTTTACATATTAATGAATATATTTTTGTTAAACCTGTAAATAATTATTAATGACATTGTATTTTAATTAAACCTAACTTTGCCCTTGGTGAATAACTATATCATGGTCGTCCCAAGCTCAGATAAAAGAAGAAGGTTGTGTTAGGATGTTAGTCAACATTAAATAAAGGCAAATATTATGTATGGACTCATTAAACTATTGTGCTAATGTTAGGTCCTTTGGAAGGAACAGACTGAAGCATCTGATTGTAAAGGCTACTAATTTTCCATGAGAACTTTTGGGTGCAATATTAAATATTTAGAAGTTCTCTTCTCACACTTGGTTGGATAATAACAAACATTATAAGAATATTGATTATCTTAGATTTGAAATATAGAACATATGAACACTTATCAGTAGAGCAATGGAGATATGATTATTTGAAGAAAATTTAATATTTTATGTTTACAAGAGATAAAATTTGTAAAAAAAGGTAAAGGTGATAGAGAACTCAGGTTTAAGTTATGATACATAGAAAAGAATAAAACGAGAAATGGAGTAAGCATTGTTCTAGATAATTCGTTAAAGGACGAAATAGTAGGAGTAGTTAGGAAGGAAGATAAGATTATAACAAAAGAAATTATTAATGTAATTAGTATATATGTATCTCAAGTAAAATTAAATAAAGACATCAATCAAATGTTGTATTGGGAAGACCTAAATGAGGTAGTTCAAATTTTTTTGCCAAATAAGATAATTCAATAAGAGGAGATCTAAATAGGCATGTAAAAGTAAGAAATGAGGAATATGCTAGGGTGCAAGGGGCTTATAATAACTAATACATTTTTCAAAAAAAGAGAAGAGCATCAATTTATAATTGCTAATATGTTTTTAAAGAAGAGAGGAGCATTGGATTATGTTTAAAAGTGGAAATAATAAGTTGCAACTTAATCACCTAATATAGGTTAGCAAGGTTATATATGCACCTCAAACATAATATTAGTAAAAGGAAAATGTACATGACTCCTATGATCAAGTGGTTGAAGTTAAAAAATAGGAAACAAAATATCTTTAATGAGAGAGTAGGAATACAAGTATTGGTGACTCAACTACGACATCGGATAAGATGATATGAAATTTAAAATGATGGCCAAGAGCATACTCAGTGAGTCAAGGTGGACACCACCAAATAAAGTATCTTGATGGTAGAATGAGGAAATACAAGAGAAAGTGGTGGTAAAAAGAAAAGCCTACAAGTTATTATGCACTTGTAAGAACAAAGAAATCTTTAAAAAGTATGCAAGTGCTAAGAAAGAGGCTAAAAAAATAATGAATAAAACAAATGAAGCTTTCAAATGCTTATATCGACAATTTGATACAAACGAAGGGAAAAGGCATCTCTGTAGAATAACTAAAACGAGAGAAAGGAAATCAAAGGATCTTACCTAAATAAGATGCATTAAAGATGAATCCAATAGGGTAGTGAAAGATTAGGAAATAAAAGAACATTGGAAGACGTATTTTTATTAATTTTTAATGAAGATTTAGATGACCAACTTAGTTTAGGAAATTTAAATAGATCAGAGGAGTATAAAAATTTAAATTTTGATTTGAGAATTCAAACTTTAAAAGTAGAAGAGACATTAATGGGATGTAAAATGGGAAAGATTCCAATAGAGATATGCAAGCACTTAGGGAAGTGAGATATTGAATGACTTACGAAGTTGTTCCCTGATATTAAAAATAAAGAAAATGTTTGATTAGTAGAAAATAAGTACACTAGTCTCTTGTATAAAAGCAAAGGAGACTTATAAAATTATGTGAATTATTGGGGCATTAAGCTATTGAACCATATCATGAAATTTTGAAAAAGAGTGATAAAGACAAATTAAGGAAACTGAGGTGATCAAAAGTAAGTTAAATTCATGTTTGAAAGGCCGACTATTGAAATTATATATCTTGTTAGACAACTACTTGAAAAGTATCGAGAAATAAAGTAAGCCTTAGGCATGGTATTCATCGACTTAGAAAAAGTTTATAACAAAGTCCTGAGAGAAATTATGTGAAAAAGTTTAGAAAAGAAAAGTTTTAGTATAACTTATATTGAAATAATTAAGGATACATAGTCGACGAGTAAAATTCCAAGTTGATTAACTGAGTTATTCTTACAAAGATGAAGCATTTCCTATAAAGATATAGCTGCAAAGGATTAATTCTAAGTTTGTATTTTTTTACATTAGTCATAGATGAATTTATTGGACATATCCAAGACATTTTCATGTTCCTTTTCCAATAAGACTCATGAATAAGTAAGTGCTAAGAAGGTTTTAGGCTTAGTAGAGTAAAGATAGAACATATAGAATTTAAGTTTAATAGTAATAGGCATAGCGAGACAAATATTAAGCTAAGAGATGATGAGTTATTTGGAACTAAAAACTTTAAGTATCTAGGATCCTTTTTGCAAAAGGATTGAGAGATTGATAGAGATGTTTTACATAGGATACAAGAAGGATGGTTGAAATGCATAGTCATGTCCTATGTTCTTTGTAATTATAATGTATCTCTAAAACTTAAAGGGGAGTTTTATAAAAAAGTATTTAGATTTGCTATATGATATGAAGTTGAATATTGGGCGATGAAATGAGTACACAAGTAAAAAATTAGAATCACACAGATGAGGATATTAAGGTAGATGTTTGGATATACGAGGATAAGTAAAACAAGAAATATGAACGTTAGAGAGAAAGCCAGAATTGCGCTTACAAAAAAAAAAAAAAAAACTCCTAGAGCTGCCTTTGAGATGATATGGACATATAATTAGGTGTCCAATAAATGCCCAGTTAGGCAACATGAGACCAGGGTAAATACAAATACACACATTAATAGAGAAGAGAGGCCAAAAAAGACTTTTGTTAGCAACAATAAAATAGGTTAAAATTTATTTAAATGTAAATGATGTTATAGTAAGGAATCAAATGATGTAGGAGGATTCATATAGGTGACCTCACATAGTAGGATAAAGGCTTAGTTGTTGTTATTGCATTGTAATTAAACCTTTCACTATATATTAATAATTATGAATCATTCTGTACAATAGATATTCCTTTCAGTCATTACTCCTCTCTCATAGAAAATAAAGAATAAACAGGATCAAATTGATTAGACTTAGTTCATACTTTTTTCTAATTCATTCTTTGTCAATTCTTGAACCAAACGCACTGCAAGTGATGGATTTTTATTTTTAATGAACCTTTTCATTAAACTGTTTTTGACTAGAAATCAGGATGGTTTTCTTATGCTGAATTTTGCTATATACCTATTATATTCTCTTGCTACTTTTGGTAATTTAAGATGTGACCAATCTTGGTTCAATAACTCATACTTAATTTTCTAATACTGATTTTAAGCCACTACACTCGCTTTGTGATGTTGAATTTGATTTGCTGTATTCTGCACAAAGAATGAGGCTTGGCCTTGGCAGCTCTGAAAAAACATGCATGAAGAGTATTTTGAGTATTTATCATCTTTGAGTTTATTGGGGTAGCTTATTATATTTATAATTTGTTCTTGCAATATTTAAAGGTAATGATTTCAGCAAAAGAGGAACCGGATGCTTCTGTTTCTCCTGCTATGGATGGTCTGCTAAGAGTTCATAAACGTATAATTGATGGTTTAGATGGGGACTCTGGTCTTGCCCCATCTGCTGCTGGCAACACATTCCCTACAAGATTGCTTGTGGCAGCTACACAAGCAGGTAGCCTCATTGGTAAACATGGAGCGACAATAAAATCCATTCAGGAATCTTGCAGCTCAATAGTCCGAGTTGTTGGTATGATGCTGTAAACAGTTGCTCATATTTACACTATCATTTATCTGTAGAATCTTTCTTTAGTTTTCATGATCTGTTATCTAGCAGATAGCTGATAGATGCCTATTGACTGTCAGATGGATATTTTTCTTACAGAATCTATTACTATGCATATGCCTGTCAATCTAATAATTTTTGTGACTATGTAGTTATGCACTGAAATTTCTCGAAGTGTTATGTAGAATAGATGCTCTTGCATAACTCTTTTTTTTTTGTGTGATAAGTTTTACTTCTATTTGTTTATCTATCATTAGAAATTTCTTTTCTGCACAAATAGCCAAATTTCTAGTAAAAATAATTATGAATGCTCAAGAGTTTTTAAATAAATAACTTGTGGGGAGACTTGTTTGTGTAGAATATGAAGACTATAAATTAAAATAATTTGTGGAGAGCCTTGTTTTTATGCAGTACATCAAGGCTTTATATTGAGCTAAGTAATTTATTGTGAGCCTTGTTTTAGTTGGACCACCGTTCACATTTTATTCCTCTCATCATTGTAATGACCAAATCAATAACAACAACCAGTGTTAGTTCCAACTATTAGATGTCACTTATCCTGTCATTGAACTGTGTAAACTATATCATTTGTAATATAGTAGTTAGATACTTTAAATCATTCATTACGCTAAATTAATTTCTCTGAGGCAAATGTATCTGATGACTTTTGCAACTTGTATTAATTTTTATGTCTACTGTACTAATAGCTCACCTTCTTAATTAATTAATGTATTGGATTTCTTGATTCTGGTGAATGTGACTAAATTAATTCTCGTATTTGATTGGTTGCTTCTGGTGAATGCGACTTGAATTATGATGAGAAAGATAGGCTATAACCAGGCAGTTGGAATGTACTGGTTTACAGTTTTACCCTCCTGCTTGTTGAATATTTAATATTGTTATTTTTCAAGCCATTAACTAGGTTCTGTTTTTGTCAGCAAAAACATTCATGGCCTCAATCTGCTGTCCTATAGTCTTTATTTTTTCAACCCATTCATGTGTTCTTGATTGAGGAAAGTCATTTAGGAGATTTGATTAAATGAGCGAGCAAAGCTAAGTGAGTAGTTATTGTGTATGATCTCACAGTATGTGCTAATGCCTTTTGTGTTGAGATTTTAGCCACGGTGCTTTTCATTATTGCATCTTCAAGGAAAGATGAATAACATGACTCAGAAGCCCTTGATGACATAATGCAAGAAGAAAATATTGATTTCATTCTATTGCCAACACCCCATGCATCTTTGTCTTTGACACAATCGGAGTGTCATAAATCCAAAATCATGAATTCATCAATTTTAGTCATTGCTCACTTGAATTCCATCTTGCATCATTTGTTACAAGATTGACAGATCAATCTTACCATGAGTTGCAACTTGTGACTAGTTAGATGAAGCACCTAATTCTTCTTTCTTGTACAATGTTGAATGAGAGAGGTTATTGTCAATCCTCAATCAACAGCTTCCATACTACATATTAATGTAATAATAACAAGCGTGATATTATGTTACATATTTTGTGTTACTATTTAATTAGTTTGGATATTTATTATATACAATATGTATGTGTGATTAATAATTTGATATTTGATGAAACAAAATATACTTTTGTATCACGATTGAACATCATTTGTTATCTCATGTAATTTTGTTTTATTTTTCTCTTTGATATCTTTATTAATTATTCCAATTTCAAAGGTCCTATCAATCTGAGTTGACTAATACGTAAGGTATTTTTCCAACCATGATTGGAACACACTCATGTAAGATGACATAAGATCAAATCGGTTCCAATCTCAGCATTTGCAAATTCTGGACTGATATCAATTTTGAAACTATGATCGGAGCACACTCATGGGAGATGACATAATTAGGATCCAATGGGTTCCAATCTAAGCATTTGCAATATCATTGTCAGCCAACATAAAATATATAACATGTAGTAAGCTAAGGTTCAATCAAACTTGAGAAGTTATTGACACTAAAAAGGTACACATTCAAGACATCAGGATGATTAATGATTTCTAGAAACAAATGCATGGACACAAGGATATTCATTAGATCTTTTTTTTTAAACAAAGATTCTAAATGAACAATTGTTCTTCCAGCAATATTGACTTGTAAATTTACCTTGACTGATATGTGATTTCTTTTGCACATAATGTTTCACTTTGAACATTTCCAGAACTCCTTTTTGCTGAACTTTCATGGTTTTGTGCAGACAATCTTCCTCCAGTCGCACTTCCAGATGATCGAGTTGTTGAGATTCAAGGAGAGCCCAGTGGAATGCATAAGGCAGTGGAATTGATTGCAGCTCACTTGAGAAAATTTCTAGTTGATCGCAGTGTCCTTCCTTTGTTTGAAAAGCGTGTAAGTTCTAATATTGTGGAACTGTAAATCTGTATTATTTATTAGATAAATGATGATTCCACCTTGTCAAAATCTAATACAATGTCCGATATATTTCTCTCTCTAGCCATTGCCAAATATGCATATGGAGCAAAATATGCCACCCCCTCAACCTTGGGGTCATTCTCAAGGCCTTCCACCTGGTGCTGGCTCAGCATATGGTGGGAACCCTCAGTTTATGCCTTCCCGCCCACACGATAGCTTCTATCCTCCAGACCTTCCCCCATTAGAAAAACAACCTCACCATGGCATATCAATGTATGGGCAAAATGCACCCACAGCAGGTGTCCATTCTGGGGCAAATCAACAGCCACCGTCAATGATGTCTCAGGTTGTCTTTCATGATCCATGTCCTAAAACATTGTCATTTTCTTCCATAGCCATATGTGTAGTTTCATACTATTATTCTAATGGTCTCTACAGATTACACAGCATATGCAAATTCCACTTTCTTATGCTGATGCTGTAATTGGAGAAGCTGGGTCAAATATTAGCTACATCCGTCGTGCTAGTGGAGCAACGATAACCATACAAGAAACACGTGGGGTGCCCGGAGAGATGACTGTTGAAATTAGTGGCACTGCTACCCAAGTTCAGACTGCTCAGCAGTTGATACAGGCATGGTCTCGTGTCAGTTTTGTTAATCAGCATTGCTGATGTTTTTCCTTTGTTCTTATATAAGTATTTTCTGGATATTCTTACTTGATAATGACATTTTTTAGTATCGCATTGACTTGGAAGATGCTTGTTTAATCTCCTAACCTATAGTGTGTGCTATGTTGTATGAAACTTTTCTTCTTTAGGATCTGAAAAATTCAAATATATATACCTTCACAAACAGCATCTTGGTTTAATGACAACTTACCATGACAAAATACTGGAGTCGGTAGTAGAATGATCTGGCATACAAAAGATTGATTCTATCATCTCATTGTAAGAAGAGGCTATCTTGTACTATCATCTTTTTTTCCCAATTTTTTTTCTATAGGCTCTTGCCTATCGATTAGCATTGTCTTATTTTCATGCTCTTGTAAAATTGCACACTTCAACCAATAATTTCAGTGTCAATATGGCTAAGCAAATTTGATACTTGAAATGGGTAAATCAGCTATCTATATTAAATTGATAATGTGATTAGCTTATGGTTTAGTGAATATCTAGGTTTTAATCTAGATTTATGAATTAGGGTCAATGCTCCAAGTTTCTAAGTTTAGTACAGAACGAGAATGGAGATGGGACAAAGTTGGTGTTAAGAGCAAGTTTATAATTGTCCAATGCCTCCAAAAGCTGTATTCATTGCTAGTCTTCACCATCATCATTAGATTGGCCATGTCGATCTCAATTATTTAAAATTTGACTATATGAATTTTATTCCTGAATGAATCTATGCAAAGCTATTCCACTAATGATACTTAGATCTCTAAAATTATTCTTAATTATGCTATTTGGATATCTTTTACACTAATTATTTCATGAAAAACAGCTTTCTACCATTGCTCATTTATTGTTTATGGTGCATGTGCAAAATTCTTCATCTGTTTCAAGAAATCCCCTAATGGAATTAAATTATGTTGCTATTGCAGAATTTCATGGCAGCAGCTCCAGGGCCAGCATCCATGGATCAAGGTTATAGTTCGTACCAAACACACGGTGGACCCATGTACGGTTCCCCCGCGGCCAACTCTGGTCCTGCTGCACACTCTGGAGGATATGGCTCAACCTACGGTGCCAATTATGGGTATTAGGATGCTGGATGCCCCTCCAGAGTTGATACCGTCTTGTGAGATTTACCTTAAAAGACATCATTTTCAGTTAGAGATTGTTGTGATTGTATTAGTAATTGACACTCTTTGGCAACTGATGCTTATTTATGCCCAACTCGAAGGTAGTTTAACATCTTTGTTTCATGTTATAGTTATATTGGTACTATGGACCTAAGTTTCTAGTTCTTGGTCTTTACCTCACACCTTTAATAGTTTCGCTTTCCATGTTATAGGCATTATGAGATTTTAGTTGGTATTTTCCAGACAGAAATAGAGTTGTTTGGGGTATTCTAGGGTATGTCCCAAGTTCGGCAGTCATGCTTTCTTGTTATGACCAGTGAGTGAGCATCCTAGGACAACTTTTCTCAAGGGCAGGCATATCAGAGGATCCCTTGACCAGTAATGAATTAGCTGAGTACAAAGCCATCTATACTGGGCTTCTGAAAACTCGCATAGATGGTTAGCAAAGCTTATCAGGCTGGTTTCTAAGAACACAAAATGATGGATTTATATTGAACATTGATGCATCTATTTGGCAATATTTATGCTTCATGCCAACTGAAGGAGCATGAGAATGCATATCTACTGCATCATCTAGGTTTGATAATTTGACACAATACTTTTACTGTGTGAATTGAGATATAGGAAGGTCTTGTGAGTTTCAAGTATTTGTACATTAGGAGCGGGATGCTAAGCAGAGATAGTGAATGGACTGTGGAATTTTGATAAACTATCATCCATTTCTTTGATATGAAATTTCTTTTTCTTCTAACCCCCTCATGATGTTATATTCAAGATTAGCTAGATTCAAATGAACACTACCCATCCACACAACTTGATCGGGCCTACATGTGTGGGATCGCATGTTGATATTAATAATAAAATAAACATGATGAAGTAAATATCTATTATGTTCTTGAGATAACTATGACCAGCTCAATATTTGGTAACACTTTAGGTTTGTCTCAACTTTCCATGTTAGAAATTTTTTTATTGCTCTATATCAATTATTAATACTCAAATGCTATTACATTGCACGTTGATTCTCTATTATTTTTAGGGCATTATTACTAACATAGACCACCTAAGTCACACTATTGCCTCTGCTCAATCAAATTGTTTGAATGGTCCAACTCGCAAAAAACGCCTGGCTGTACTCAGGCGGATAGCCTAATCTGCCAAACTGATGTGGTTCAACTACTTGTTAACTTCACCGAATTACATGGATAGCCTAACCGACTTGGCTAATTTGGCTATTTAACTTCTTTGGACAATCCAATTTTTACACTTTGCTTGATTAGCTCAAGTAACTAAGGTCATTGCTCGAGTCGAGTTCAACATGAGGACTTATATGTATATATTTTAATTGTTATCAAATATTTAAATTTTTTATCCCATTAATTTTGAAGATGATTGATTCGATTTTATAATTTTTTATTATCAATTATTAAAGTAAATTAAAAAATACAGACAATTTAATATTTTAGGATTTTATATTTCATTTTGAAGATTATATTCTTATGTAAGAAAACCTTTAATCTTCAAAGGCAAAGGCTCCCTTACCGGTCTCACAAGTATAAAGAGTAAATCATGGTTGATCTTTGACTGTATCAACTCCTGAACACAGTGGAGATAAGGCATCTCGACAGTTATTTCTATTTAGTGGTGGAGATTGATCCTTATTCTTTTCTATAAGTTTTCATTATATTAGCCATTTGATTGTGCCTGTGGATTATATTCTTGTGCAAAAGGCAATTCGTTCGCCCTCAGCGCCCCTGCCAACTGGTTCTACAGCCAACACGGAGAAGATAAATCATAAGGAGTATTTTGTGCTCAACCAAGAGCTAACACGATAGGAGGGACATAGATCATATTCAATTCTTATGAGCTCGGTGTTGATAAAACTAAATGGATATTATTTTGCAAAAAGTCACAGGTGGACACATTTAGATGAGGGATGAAAGAATTTAATTTCCACTTGATTTATATAGAATCAAAATAATGAAATAAAGGGATCTCCTATTCATTCAAATCTTCATCCATTTAACTAACATTGCGGGTAAAATTAACAAAAAAAAAATGTTTAAAAACCATCCTTTTCATAATTTGTCTTTTTAATTTTTTTTTTTTTCAATTCTTCATCCTTTTGTATAATATTCTGGCTAAAAAAATAATTTTTTAAAAAAATCTATCATCTGTATAATTCATTTTTTAAAAATTTTCCATCTAAATAACCAAGCCCTGCAAATCACTTGCATCATAGACTAGAGAGTAGCACCCCAAAGGATGGCAGTGCTATATAAAATTTTGAGGAAAAATTTATTATTCACAGGAGCACCAATTTTAAAGAAAGAGATTATAGCAAGAAAGGAGTTTTCCCCCCCTATTTTTAATCTCACAGAAAACTTTAGTTGGTTCACATTCTACCTTGAAATATTACCTTTGACACTTTGAGCCAATTATTTGAGCACAATATTCATATGAGATGACCACTGACATAGAAATAATGTGTTTTGATCAAGATGACATTAAGGTTGTTTATTTACGCTAAATTACTGAGTTGATTACTTCTGTTCACTTTGAAAAATGTAAAACCACCATATTAGTGGCCCCTTTGAGCATCATGACAAATATGCTCTAAGTTCTATTCATTTATGTCCCAAACAGAATGATTGAACAATAGAAGAAAATAGCAGTAGGCATCAAATAGAATCAGCTTCATTTTCAGTGTGTTGCTTGTCGTTATCGGGTAATCACCTCCATTAAGCAAATAATTAAGATCCGTTGCAACCGGTCGGCCACCAAGGATGGGCACCACAACAGCCACCTGAACCCGGAAGCAATGAGACACCATCAATCTGATAATAAACAAAAGAAAAGTCAGTTATCCATCGAGACTACTCGATCGTGGTTCAGCACAGCGACACAATTGCACAAGTGAGCACCTTTGACACAACACCACCCACTACCATTGTTAGATGTGATCATGAACCAGGAAATGAGCCAATGAGACAGGCAACTTAAAGATTTCCTATGGATTTTGTCTCTCCAATAGCTTGAGCAAACCCGAAAGTTACAAAGCACTAACAGGGACACATCCACTAGAGAGCAAAGTGGGTGATTTGATCAGCCACCCTTTGACTTGGCCCTCTGGCTTGCACTTGGCAAAAGCATGGCCATCCCCTCCATTATTAGTAAACATTTAACCTCATACTTTCTATGAAACATCATATTCAACCAAACAAATCCACACCTCTTTACAACTTGTCCAATTGCCCACTACACAAAAGCAGTCCCCCACCACTACTAAAGTGCATGGTCAGTGCACTACATCACTAAGAAAATAAGAGCAGGTAAAGACCTATGCTGTGGTGACCTAAAGAAGAATTGGAAGATTTGTGGAATTGAGTTGACTGTTTCATGTAGACCTTGAGTGAAGGAAAGGAAGGGAATTACATTATTGGACATCTACCAAGGAATTTTCAGTGTCATGATTGTTAGGATGATGCAAGAATGAAGTCGGCTGTTGCAGTTGATTGCTTTTGTTATGAAGGTGTGCTGGGTTCATGTTTCACTGATTGGGCCTCAGGCTGGTGCGTGTCGTATATTGCCATAGCAAGAGATATTGGCATCATGCACAGAGCTTTGGACTGAAGGAACTGCATCGCGGCTCCTATGTCCTCCTCCAGCAGCTTTGCTACTTGCTGTTCCGTGCCATCAGTGGTCCACTTCTCCCATACATGTTGATGGTTGCCAGCCTTGCTGGGCTCTCCCTAAAATGACAAGTGTGAAAGGTTGCCGAATCAGATAACATTATTTTCTTTATTGTGGAAAGATTTAAGATACAAAAAGAGCCTCATCAGAAAGATAGTTAACAGCAAACAATTACCATTGCACTAAACAAGTAACAAAATGTTCAAGTTAACTGTGTATTTCAATTAATAGAAGAATATATTTACAATGAAAATGCTTAACCGATTGAGAATAGATGAAACATAAGCTGGAAGTTTTTATTCCCCTTTATTGTGAAAAATTAAGTTGCTAAAGCAAAAAGGTGTTAATCAAGATTATCTGTAAAGCTGCATACAATGGATCCTTCCTTGGGACCTCGCACGGCGGGCACTTCGTGCACCGGACTGCCTTTTTTTTTTTTTATCTGTAAGGCACTATTTGACTAAGCAAGAACTATGTAAATGGAGAAGAGTCAAGAGTTAAAAATCTATCCCAATTATTTCACAGCTACTGACAGACTTTATTTCTGAGGTTAGCTCGATTCACGGTAAAGGATGAACTTTGTAGGAAGGTAATAAGTATGTGAATTATGATTGAAGCTGTTCTTACATAATCACAATGCTTGCATACAACTTCTAGTGTCCATTCACAGGCTTGAAACCACAGGTTTGGATTCATGCTACCATATGGAATTTCCAGGCCTATAGAAACCCAGTTTATAGAATGCCAAAGCCCAAAGCTACTTTTTTTATGACTTAAAGTTTGAAAAAGTAATGCAAACTAGCAGTGCAATATTGATGAACTCTTTTGTAGAGGAATTAAATCTACAAATTGAAACTATCATGTGTGATGCGAGAGGATGCATACTGTGTGAAGTTATTGATAATCTCTTAACTAAAAGGATAGATTTTGAACAAGAAAATGGTTAGCAATCTTGTGAGGAGCAGCTAAATGAGATTTGCACAATGGAAGAAGATAGCCTGAACACGAGTGACCTTTAGAATTTGAAAAAATTGACTAAGGCATCAATGCAATTATACTAGAGCAAAGATGTTAGTATTTAGTAGGTTGAACCCTTGAGCAAATGCAATTCAAGTACCTGATAGATTAATACCATGAATAAAATATAGTACATATATGCAGAAAATAAAATTAGGAAATGAATTCACAAAAACTAGTAGATATTATATAATTCATTAATACACCTCTTACCTGAAGACAATCTGTTCCAAATCTCAAATAGGAGATTTTGTAATAATAGATATTATATATCCTTTCCTCTTCTAAAAGATTTTGTTCTAAAGTATTAAAAAGTCATTCTAGGTGGTGGACAGTTAACTGACTGCCTAATGCCTGGGCGATAGGCGGGGTGCCTAGGCAATCAGGTGTGAAATGAAGAGATGTGGGGACTAAGGGGAGAAGGATAGCTGAAAATTTAACTTAGCAGGGGCATCAGCTGAAAGAACGAGCTGCTGCTGTGGGGAATAAGCAGGGGGGAAGATGGTCAAAAATCTTCACCAGGTTGAGGAGATGGCCGTCAGATCAGGAGCAACGGAGTTATGAGTTATGTTGAGTCAGGAGAAATGGGGGAGAAGAGATCGAGATATGGATGAGCATTAGGGTTCCAGAATAACTAAGAAAGTGAACCAAAAACCTTTAAAAAACAACAATTTCCCCCATTAAAATGGACTACCCCAAGGTCACCTAGCTTGCCTAACCTGCCTTTTAATAACCCACCTAATTAGGTTCGCCTAAGCGGGACCTGTTTGAATCCTGCCTAGGCAGCCACGGAGTTTGCTTTCTGAAAACATGTTCTGTTCCTAACCTGAAATGGAGATTTGCAAGTATTTTCACATATCAATTACCATTAAATGTTGGTACTCGTCATTACATGAACCAATAACAAAAACGTCTATAATTTGTTAGAAAACAGTCACATAAAGCTCATAGCAAGTAGTGCAGTGAACAATGAAGAATATCTACATAAACATGAAAATATGATCGCCTTGCAGGATGCGAGTATTGATTTTTACCTCAACTGACATAGGAATATCAGCTATCAGCTGTGCCACAGCACCGGTACCACCCAGCCTACTCATACTTAGGACCTATTTTTAGAAGTTTGAGTTCCAAGATAAAATTCAGTTCTAGTAGAAAGAGTAAATCAATTAGCAGGTTATGCATTCTGTGAGATTCAGAAACAGTTAGCATGTGGGAGCAATGAATGGTATCAAGAAAATGATACTCAAATTATTTGTTCAAATGGCACGCCAACAAACTAGTGTTACTATTGTGAAGTATGCAACCAACAATTAGTACATTATGTTTTATTAGATTTACTGACACAAAAAGTAACAAAACGAGTATGTTGTTAGTGTAGATTTAGAGAAAATAGGTTAAGGATTTCATTCAATCTTGAAAACTAACTAAAAAAAATGTGTCTAAACCCAATGAGGATGGACTCAACTGAATTTGTTATAAAGCTAGTCAAAGCTACTAATGCGAGAAGCCTTCATTGCTCCAATATACAGACCTCAATGAAAGGAGAAGCCAAATAGTTTGGAGGAACATGGGAATATGACACCATAATGAAATTCAACTTAATTTTAAGCTATTCAACAGAGACGCAATAAAATATCAGGTGAGTTGATAGAAAATATCTATGAATATTTATAATTATCTATGAATGGAGCATGGTTAGTTAATGATTAGAGTAGCTAATATGTCTTTTAAATTGCACATATTCTCATAAAGGAAGTTCAATTTAATCAGGTAACGAATTACAACAAAAGAAGCGGTCAATACAACCAAAACCACACTTGTAATAACTAAGTTAATTCATGGAAAAAAAAAAACAGTTCCAGCAGTTAGGTACACACAAAAGACTATCAAAATCATCATTAAAACCATAGTCGACCATAGATGAACTGATCGAATTAACCGACTGAAGTTGGCCATAACTAGGCCTCTGGGAACAAATCCAAAATGTCACATGACAGGATCCATTGATTAACAAGTAGTCCAATTTTGTTGGATCTGCAAGAAGAGTATAATCCAATCCTTCCAATATCCTAGGTGGTCATGAGGTAGTAGTTCTTATATGGCATCTCTCTCTCTCTCTCTCTCTCTCTCTATCTATATATATATATACCATGGCACTATTACAAACTCTACTGTTTTGGAGGGTATACTATTCAAATGTCCACATCATATTTGATTCTAGAAATTTAATTTATTATTAGCACATACTTACCTTCACTTGCAACCTCAAAAACTTCACATAATCCAAGATTTCATCAAGCATGACTGCTCTATCTGTCTGCACAGGTAAGTTCACATTAACAAGACAATATTTCACTAATCAATATCCATCATTGCCAAACAAACATAGCTTTTTATTCATTAAAAGCTTGATATTGTGTTTAAGAGTCACCTAAACACAGAGTAAAAAGACTAGACTTCAGTTTTTGGAGATGATAATATATTTTTGGACAAATAAATCCAGAATGTAATCATAAAAAGCATCAAATGGTCAAAATTTGTCAGCCAACAAATCTATCTATTTCTATATTTGAGTAAACTTGAAGACAATAGAATTCTTATGGAAAAGAGGAAGACAATGAGCCTCACATAGTCACCTTATTAGTGCTGGGTACCAATTCCTGTAGTGCCCTTATTCTTTCTGCTATCCTTTCTCTGCGTAACTGAACATTTAAAAGGTTACAACACAAATTAACAGGTTGGTAAATTAATAAAACAAAGAAATATCCCTCCCTGTGCCTTATAAGAGTATGAAAAAGCAACCAAAGACAGTTTATTCATTTGACTGTTGAAAGAACATTTGACAGGCTATGCCTAAGAAAATACCTAAAAAATATACTTGGGCAAATGTTCTAATTAAGCAAGATGATAATAGCACAAAACACAAGCAAGAATTAAGCGATGCTTCATAGAATAATCCCTTATTTTAGCAAGGCTTCAATAGACCAAATGTCAAAGACAAGATTAGAAAATCAGAAGTCCAAAAGCAGTTACTTTCTCCAAAAAAAAAAAAAAATCCAGCTCAACATGAAAACTATAGGATTAAAGCCTTTCCCTATAGACTTAAGGCCAGATGCCATAAAAGAGATACCAATGAACAACAAGATTGGACAATATAATATGACTCAGGGCTCGACAATTTGATCTCTCTCTCTCTCTCACACATGCGCACACACTCAATATTTCAAGATCAGATGTCATAAAAGAGATACCGCTGACAACAAGATTGGACAATTTGATCACCAAAGCAGTTCTGGAAAAAAAAAATCAAACTCAAACTGAGAATTATAAGCAGATTTGTATACTTAGAAATGAATAAGTAGAAACCATATGGCTTGAAGCCTAACATAGAAAGGGAAAACAACAATTTATAAAGATGAAAGATGGTTATGAGGGATAGGGGAAAGATACATAACGAATGTGAAATCGGTCCTATGACCTTCAAGTGAAGCAAAGAGTCTAGTAATGGATATGCTTTATTTACTCTAGAACACACCCGTTCAGCAATGCTGTGAGGGTCAGTAGCCTGGCCACGCCTTGCCCGCACCTTTGGTCGTGGAGCTGCAGATTGTGGCATTGCAGCAAGCCCACCTTGCTTTGCTTGACCATGGAAAACCTGCAAAATCAGAAGAGAATTTCAAACAGAAGGAGCAGCCAATAACACATCCTCTAACAGAATCAGAAATAACAAGAAATCAGGCAGAAAAACTTGAGACCCTCTTAAGAGTATCAGAAATAACAACCACTAATCAAGAACCGAAGGAGAATGGACAGGAAAGGAAGCAATAGTTTACAAAAATCAGCAAAGAGAAACTTCCTTTTTCTAATATTCTTCAGCCTACTTTACAATGGAGATGCTAAAACGGAAGTTCGCATATTCCTTTTCAATTTCATGTTGAACGAATAAAAGAACTAATTGCAAAGTAAAAAATCTTTCAGAGCACTATAAATTGAGAGTTTTTTTTTGGGAGAAAGTTGTAGTTAATTTCAAATTGTTTAGCTATTCCGTTATTGTAGATTACAGCGACGAAAAGACCGAGGGGCAAGGTAAAATTAGAATTTAGAATACTTCCGATAAATCCATATAAATGTAAGCAGCAGATGACAGTGACAGGATTTGAAAGTAATTTGGAAAACGGGTTTACTGAAACACAACAAAAACTGTAAAGAATCAGCGAACCTGAGTAGGGGGGTTAGGTCGAATATGATGCGATTGGATGTGCCCGAATCCAGGAGGAAACAGCGCCGCCGATGAAAACGCATCCCTCTCCTGATCCAAAACCACAGGAACAAGGTGATATTCAAAGAAAAGGCCACATTTACCCTCAATCAAACATCAAAAAAACAAACGCAAGCAACACCAAAACCCTTCCTTTCGGGCGTAGCGGCGGCTACAACGGTAAGAACGAAAAACAAACGGATAAGAATAGAGCGAAGAAATCAGCGTCCACTCACCGCCTTCCCGTCTGGGTCATCGTGGATCCGTTTTCCCCCGGAGGAGCTTTGCTCCAAGCTGAGCCCGAGGGGCAACGGGTCTCCACCGGCGCCGGCGGCGTCCCCGGAGGGGACGTAGGAGGGCGGAATAGAGAATATCTGCTCGAAGAAGTCGTCACTAATGCCCTCCGGCGGCAGCTGGTTCGCCATGGCGCGGGCGGAGTCGGGAATGATGTGGATTGAGGAAGGAACGCAGAGTCATTTTTATACACCAGAAGCGACGGTGGGAGAGGGAAAGAGGAAAGGGAAAATGACATTATTTTGCTAATTTTTTAAATGGGAAAACCCTTTTATTTTTCTTTTTTTTTTGAAAATGAAAAATATTATTTTATTGTAAAAACTTAAAATTACCAACTCAAACACTCCAAATTTTTTATCTAATTTTTTTTATTTCAAAAAAATAATTTTAAAAAATAAAGCATGTGATTTGAGTATTTGAAAATTTCAAAGCATTTTGAAAAGAAAAAAAATGAAGTTTGAACGATAAAAATTTTAATTTGTAAAAAATTTGACAAACTCATAAATAAAATCTTTCATGATTGAAATTCTCCAAATCATTTTCCGAACTTTCATCACCTCTTTTGATTTATCATTAAAAAAAATTGACATTTTTTCCTTTGCTTCAAGTCTCACTCAGTACGTTGCACTTATCAATAAGATTGACTTTTGTTTGTCATGGTTAATACTAAAGGATTCGCATAATTTCGTGCTTTCAACGTGAATAGCATACATAATTTATTATTTTGTAATTTAAAAAAATATGAACCGTCACATTAGTAATCTTCTATTACTGTCTTTACATATAAAGAGAGATAAATCAGGATATCAGATGGCCAGCACAAAAATGTGAAGTCATTGATAGCCTAGCGATGAACTCTAGAAATCGATCTTTTATCCTTTCAAATCTTAATACGATTATACTGGCCATCTAAATTAGCCCTAGGGGCTATCATTTTGTAATTCAAGTATCACTGAGTATTTAATTTCTATTTACGACGCATTATAAGTCATTTAATGAGATAAAAAATTTAGAATGTTCAAATAGTCCATCTTCCAACCCACTGAGAATATTGCTTTCGCACCACAACTTGGATTCTACTTTCTTTGAAGCTTGTTAATCCTTTGATAGAAGCTTTGCTAGGTTTCAAGTAGTTAAGTAAAATAATATCTTTTATGGTCGCTTCTTAAGAAGCTTTTTAGATTATCTCCAAGGGGAGGGAAGGGGAGACAATGTCATCTTAAGTAAGTTGGACTAGAAGTGAGATATGAATCATTAACATTAGACTGACAAATCCACTACTCAACTAGGGGATTAATAGTTTATCGGCTCGAAGGTGGTTTGATATTTTATTCAAAGATTGAAAAATAGCTAGTTAGTCAAGTTAAGAGTTGGACTCTTTCCCCTTGATATGAAATTGATAGGATCGTGTGTGCTAAAGAGAGAGGGGATGAATAACATATCATTCTCCTTCGATTCATTCTTATTTATAGGTTAGTATCTAGCGGAATAATAAATGATAAAAATAAAAACACACTTGAATTTACTTAGTTTGATGACTCCCAAGATTAATACTTCACAATTATGTCTACTAAGTCTTTATTCTTTTCGGAGGTGAAAAACTCGTTATAAATTGATCAAACACACAAATATATAAATTATGTAGAAAATAATTAATGAACAAAGAAATAAATGTAGGATTAGAAAGATGCTAGAGAGGGGTGAATAGTGTTTTAAAACTTTCTTTTTTTTTTCTTAAAAAATCAACGTAAAACCAAGACACACAATGAAAAATAAACTAACACTTTTGTTTTTTACTTAGTTTACAGTCAAAAGGCTGCTAATCCAAGCCTCGCGATTCTTGACCACTTTCGATGGACAATATACTAAAAAATCTCTTCCCCGTTGGAGGTAAGAGACGTGAAGATTACAAAATATAATAAAGGAGATGGTAACAATCTTACCGCTCCTTTTGAAAAAACAAGTGCAAAAGGAGAATTAACTTGAACTTAACAAAATATCAACTAGGAAGAATTAAGAAGGCGAAGAACGGTCGGAGTAGCATTGTAGCACGACGGAGCACGGTCGGAGAGCAAGAGTACTTGTATGTTTTTAATTACTAGGGTTTGTGTCCAACCCTCTTTTTATAGACCTTCTTAGGCCCTTGGATCCATCTTTTTCGTCTAGATCTAGATTAGGATAAAACTCTATCTCCTATTTATCTGATAAACTTATCCCGAAATGGCGTTTTGACTCTAGATCAAAGTCATCAGTCGACTAGTGTCTTTAATAGTTGATTGGTCTAGCCTTATTCCAGCCCATTGGTTTTGTCTTGTCATCTGCATCACAAAATTAGTATAAAATACATAACAATACAATTTATGACAGTTGTCGACTATCCGATCTTGACTTTGACATTCCCTCAGAACCCTTAGTCAGACCGACACCTAAGGTTATCCCCGTATCGAGGACACGATCTTACCACCGCTCATCTCACGGAGCTTACCTTTTCTTACCCTTAGTACTTTGACTTGTTGCTTAGCCTTTGACTACCTTGGTTTTCTCCAGTGTTAAGACCCTGCTGTCCCACCGAAATCCTCATGATGTCTTTTGACTTTAGCTAAGACTATTCAAGTTCTGTATACGTATCATAACATATTAGACCATAATATAACTTAACTTTGAACCTTTGCCATAATAAAAAATTAGACTCAATTATCTGGTGCCCCTACACTAACCAAGTCTTTGCCAAAGCAAACATGTAAAGAAGATAGTCTTCTTAGACACATGTGTTGAGTAATTTGAATCCTGTAGTGATCTTAGTGCAAAAAATTTTGCACAAGCACAGCGGAAAAAGGATCCCTTCCTAGTGATCATTGCGAAAGCAAACTC
>JBAMHZ010000072.1:2421884-2435532 GCA_037177395.1 Alpinia galanga
AATGTTGAGCAAGTCTTGCCATAATTGCTAATAAAACTTAGCATTTAATGTCGTCACTATACTGGTGTAATAAAGAGACATTTTCAAAACACCCTAAATGATTTTCTAAATCAGATGCTCTAGTATATTCTTCAATTTATAGAGATCAAAAATGTTTTGATAGTTCTTTTGCCAAAATAGCTTCTGTAAAAGGATTATCCTTCTGTTCAGAACCATTCTTTTCTGTCTTGGGGACTCATCATGAAGTTTTTCCAGATTTTTCATTGGAAGATCTCAAACATCAAATTCTTGAGACCGTTCTTCTTACGGGGCTGCCAATTCTCCTGGTTGCTCTATTAGTTGAGGAATTAATGTAGGATGTTTTCAAAGGAGTTCTTCCATAGTAGTCGATACAAGCTGGCTCAAATTATTTGTGTCCCAAATAGGAACGTCATCAGGAGGAGGATTGTGCTCCTGGCTTTGAGATGCCCCTACTATTGGTGCAATTGGTCAAGATCACAATTAACCAAACTCGAGGTAGGCTTAAATTGAGTTTTGATGTTTGATAACATGTGTTTAACAACATATGATGATAAATGAAGTCATCATTGGATCAAGTTGATCAAGAAAAGTCTAACAAGTTGTTGGCAAGGGAAAGTCCAAGTATGGTAACTTAGCAAAGGTGAACTCCAAGTGTGTTGATTTGGTAAGAAAAGTCCAAGTATGATGACTTGGAAAAGGTGAAGTCCTAGTATGAATACTTGGCAAGGAAAGTCCAAGAATAGAGTCTTGGTAAGGGAAAAGTTCAAGTATAAATACTTGGCAAGGAAAGTTCAAGAGTGGATTCTTAGTAAAGGAAAGTTCAAGTATGGAGACTTGATAAGGGAAATCCAAGAGTGTGGCTCTTGGCAGTGAAGATCTGATAGCATGACAAAGCCGATGAAAGCACTTGGAGGCTAGCGCAAAGGATGATGAACATGGTCTTGGAGGCATCCTTGAGGCGTGAGGCTGATGAAATTGACTTGAAGATTGAGGTCTAAGCTAAGAGTAAGTTATAAGTGTAAGATGATCACACTTGATGAGTTAAACCTCAATTTTGATGTTTACCAGTCAACTGATGGGTTTACCAGTCGACTGTCATTACTATTGAGCAGTTGTTGAGTTGAAAGCTCGACTGCCAACTCAACTGGCTAGGACCAGTCAACTGGTGAAACTGTGCAGTTCCACAGAATGGTCTGCAGTTAACTGCTAGAGTAGAGCAGTCGATTGGTGTCATGAATAGTCGATTGATGGTGGTTACCAATCGATTGATTCACTTAAATTCGATGTGGATCATGTCCTTGGAAGTGCAATTGCACAATAGTCACTCTACCAGTCGATTGGTGGTAAGGTCAGTCAGCTGGTAGACAAAAATCAGCCCGAGGAAGGCCCTATAAAAAGGGTTTCGTGGATGATGGAAGAAGCTGGTTCTTAGTGATTTTGAAGAGGAATTGTTATTGCATTCCTGATCCTCCAAGCCATCTAAATCAATCAAAAACACGATCAAGCAAAGTATTATTGTGTAAAGTGTTCTTGTATTTGTATTTCTTTACACTTGTATTTGTTGCTTGTGTTATAAAACTCAGGTTATAAGAAGGTTTTCCTCTACCTTGGTATTTATCCAAAGGAGAAGCTAGTGAAATGTTTGAAAATGAGTAATCTACCTTAAGGATTGTTGTGGAGTAGGATTGCATCTCCGAATCACGTTATATCGATTGTATTATGAGTGTGTTGTCTTTACTTTTGTTTTATGCTTTATATTTCCACTGCGCAAACGATCTTGTAGACAAGCACACGAGCGTGATTGAATGAATAAGTCGAACGCTATTCACCCCCCCCCCTCCCCTCTAGGGCATCATCTGATCCTCAACACCTACTATGACATTCTTTCTTGCATTGCCTATCTTTACATCTTAGTTCAAATTTTCCACAAATAGTGCTAAAATGATCTGAGTCTAAAATCACTGAATGGTCTAGGCTTTCTTTAAAACACTAATCGCTTAAACAGGTTGCAGATTCAAAGAAATGCTTCTCTTTGGAGCAGATAGACTTCAAAAATGATTTAGGTCTGAAATCACTGAGTGGACTAAGCTTTCTTCAAAGTACTAATGTCTTAATGAGTTACGAATTCAAGAAAAGTCTTCTCTTTGAAGCAGATCGACTTCTCTCCTAAGAAGGCGGACATATTTCTTTTTTCAAGGAGATGGATAAGATTCTCTTGTTGGGAAGGCGGATAAATTTTTCTCCTTAGGAAGACGAATAGACTTTTCTCCTCATGAAGGAGGATAGAATCTTCTCCTCATGAAGGTGGATAGAATTATCTCCTCAAGAAGATGGACAAACTTCTCTCCTTAGGAAGGCAAACAAACTTATCTCTCTGTAGATAGGAATGAAAGTTAGAAGAGAGCCAATAGATGACCCTTGACAAAAGCTCTCCAATGTTCAAATTAGAATTAGAGAGAGAGTGTAGAAAATAAAAAACAAATAGTAAGATAGCAATGATAAAAAAAAATTACCTTCTCTTCTTTAGAATTGTTTTCATACTATTCAAGAGATAACTTTGTAATCATTGCACCCCTTTTTAGGCATGACCGTTTCATTAATCATTTATGAATTTAATTGTATAGACGTTATAACTGTCCAAATGTCCGTAGACCAAACAATCATTCAGAATAAAAGTAAATGTTATAATCATCATTTCTAATAGTTGTAATTGTTATATTAATTAAGTTTGTGGATTCAAATTACTTGCTAAACCTAAGTCAAACTTGATTTTAAGTTTAACTAGACATTGACTTAGCTTTCATAGGACTCATCAAGATGATTTGTATATAATACTGACTAAGTCTACTACCACATGGACTTTCACATGGATTAATACTTCTCTCGTATTAGGGGACTACCTTTAGGAGAGTCTCAAGAATATATTGGTCTTAAGTTCATTGAAAAATTTTGATCCAAATTGATTGATGACTATATAAGGTCCAAATTCAAAAAAAATTAAATATGATAAGAATTATGAGAGTTTTAGAAGTACATGTGTGTTGTTGTTGAATAAATACAATAAGTTTAAATGTACCAATGAGTGAATGTGTGTTAAAACTACACTGAATTTATTTCAAAGACTCACAGTATGGTAAATAAAGTGTAAAATTAAAGTTGAATGACATGATTATTCTTTAAAAAACTCTCAAAAATACATTCTGATTTAGATTGAATATTATAAGCCTAGATTTGCCGATAAAATTTAACTAAAATTCACTGATAACCTTTATTGGTAACAAACAACTAAACTAGGATATGCCCTTGCAAAGTTAATAAAACTTTCCTGTGAAAACATAGTTGTGCTACGTAGTGTTAAACCTTGTATTTCGCAAAAGGATAAAATATATAACGATTACTAATTTACTAAGATCACTAAAAATTGATAAGCTTTTTAATAAGCTCGAAGAAAAGTGGTGTAATGTATAAATATATAAATAGCAACAAGTTACTTAAGTTTTATTCATATAAAGTAGAGGGGACTAACCTAGGTTTTGAATTAGAAATAATTTCCCCTATATCTCATCAAGGTTTCATCAAGGTTAGTGTATTAAATTAAATTGGAACTAAGGTAACTGAATTAAATAGGTTTGATTGGGGTTTGTCCAGATGAATTCATCCTCCAGTTCCCACGCCGATAAGCTGGAAAACAATGAGAAATCAAAGTAACATGATATGAACAAAATGTAGTTCTTAATATTCGAAATTAAAATGTTTTCACAAGCAACCAGTGCTCATTTGTTCAAACACGAGGATTTAATAGCAAGCTTAATTAGTTTTAAGCAGCTAATCATTCTAGTCAAGCACTATCATGATCGAAACACAGCATTCTTCCATATACATTATTTCTGGAAACTGTTTTCTGACTAATACATGCAAAATAAATTAACATATACATTAACAAAAAAATTTAGTGCCCAGAAGGATTTCTATTCCACGACAAGTACGAAGGGTCCCCAAGTTTCCTGCAAGATACAAGTAAATTAGCAAAAGATATTGGTCCATTGATAAATAATTATATACATCGCTCGACCTAATTTAATATTTTCCCTTTTCTTGTTCTACTGTGGATGAATAACCTTTTTATGTTATCAAAATACAATAACATTTTTTTTTAAAGTTCAGTCTTATATTAAAGGAGCAGCAGCAATTCCATGTCAAATATATAATGGCTTAACATAGTGTGTTCATGCAGCAAAAACAGATGCAAATAAGGATATCCAATATTATAAGGATACAGAAAAGAAATGATCATATTCATGAAAAATGACGACGGTCAGGAAAGAACATCTAGTACTAAAGTCCAAACAAATCAAAATGCACAAAGAAAGGTAAGAGTATAACTGTTATGATTACAGTCGCCAAGTAAAAAAAAGAATTTTAAGGAACTGTCACTTGGATTTCCAGTGGTATTTAATCCCTAACAAACCAAATCCTATAAAATAAATCACTTCAACAAGTGCCGGGTGGCAAGGAGCTGTATGTGTATGTAATATCACAGTTACATTACAGTAATTTTTTTCATTTGAGGGAACTCTTTTGTTGTGCAAAAAAAGAGTACATGCTCACTGTCATGCAATATCATTTTTTGGGCAAATGTTATTTACCTGATAACAGATAGTGCAACCTCACTTTACTTCTAAGGAACATTTTTTTTAAAAAATTTGCCTTTCTGAATTTACCTCCATTGCCACATAACCTCTCTATTATCTGAAAGGTTCTGTTTTTAGTTATTCTTTTGATTTATGTAATATACCTCCAGTGATCTCAATCTCATTGAAAAATTTTCATCTGAGTTTCATCTTCTTCTTCAACTTCATGAATTGCACCCATCTTCTTACTCTTCCTCTCTCAGAACTCCTCTTCCAATTTTCCTCTGCTAAAGGAAAATTGTCTTGTGAATTAGAGGTCACGGGTTCGAATCCCAGAAACAATCTCTTGTAAAGTAGGATAAAGTTGTGTACAATAGAAAAGGATCCCGTATGACGGGAGCTTCGTGCAGCAGACTACCCTAATCTTTCTTTTTTTTTTCCCTCTTCCTTTAACTGCTTAAGCCCTCTTTATCCCCTGAAGAGTAAAAGGACACACCTTCTCTATTTAGTTTGACATGGTTAAATGAGGTATGCACGTGATTAAGTGAGGTCAGGTTACTTGTGCTTAAGTACCAAGGGGCTCCACCTAAAGGCAGGCATTGTGTGTTGGAATACACTCTTATGTGCTTTTACATGTAATTAGAATTGATTCCTTATCTTTGGCAAGGTTGGAACTGAAGATACATGAGATAGGAACAAAAAATCATTTTATAACTTTAGTCCCAAATGGTTAAGTGAGAATTGCTTGCGTATGCTCAAGTATCAAGAGGCCCCATAAGCACCAATTTTATGTTTGATTGCCCTCCATTAAGCTTTTACATTCCTGCACCTTCTGATTTTACTCTATTTAGCT
The DNA here is from genome assembly GCA_037177395.1 of Alpinia galanga. Lineage (NCBI taxonomy): Eukaryota > Viridiplantae > Streptophyta > Magnoliopsida > Zingiberales > Zingiberaceae > Alpinia > Alpinia galanga. The sequence goes on from JBAMHZ010000072.1 coordinate 2,427,390, forward strand.
AATTTTCCCTAGTTTCGCCTCTCTCTCCCCAATCAGGACGTTCTTTGCCATAAACGACTTTGTCACCACCCCAAATTGCAAGCCCAGTCACCGAATTAATAAAATAATTGATATATACTTATACATTTAAGCCTTGGCTCCACACTTCAAAAGGATCTTGGATCTATTCATGCATTATGTGGGCTTTAGCCCATTCTTCACTACGAGGATTGTAGGTCCTTCATATTCTATGTATTTTGTTTACTTGGTGGATTATGAGTCATTCACCCTTTTATATATATGAAGCATTCTTTACAGAGTGAATTATGGATCGTTTATCATTTAAATGTATATATATGATGCATTCTGTGCTATGTGGATTGTGGATCATTTACTCCATATATATAATGTATCCTTTATTGGGTAAATTGTGAGTCATTCACCTTTATATAATATATATTGATTTCCAAATAAAATAAGATGAAAAAATTCACAAAGTATAAATTAGAAAATATAAGCAAATGATGAAATTACCAAAGAAAAATGAAAGAGAAATAAAGCGAATTTAATAATGATTATTTGATGTGAAGAGGTTATGAAATTCTACCTAACATGCTATTTTTTCCCTCTCTATAAGATACTATACCATACGCATTCCCTTTTATCCTACTTTACATAAGTGTACTCACACCTCACTTTCCTTTAACAAGGTTCATAGACTTGAGGTGATCTTTCATAGTTGGATTTCTCAGATTAAGTCGTGTTTAGAGATACCTAGTGACTATGTTGGAGATCATTTTTATGTCTTTTTATTTCCATGTGGCACATGTCATTGTTTTGATCAATTTTTCTTTTTGCATATTTTACTTTTGTTAGCATAAATTCAGTTCTTTTTATTAGCACAATTCAGACATTTTGTGTCAGTATATTTTAATTTATTTAAGAACAATCCAACACTTGTTATTATTTAGTCTTGTGTACTTATTTGATGTTTCTATTTTGTGGTTATGATACAATTGTGGATTTTGTCATGAATGAGGAGTTTTGTCCCTCATATAAAGATGGAGTTTTTGGGTCATGACAACTATTCGGTATTCCTCTTCTAAGCTTCCTTTTTTTTCTTCTTCTATTTTCCTTTGCAGTCTCTCCATGACCTCTTTCAAACTTTCTTCCTATTCCTCCATGAATGAATACTTTCACTATTTTAAAGGATGACATGGTGACATATTCATTTGGACATGTTTTGACAAATCAACATTAGAGGAACAATGACAAAATTACCCAAAGCCCTTTATCCTCCTCACTCCTCATAGTTCCCTAAGGAAAAAATATGTCAATCATCCGTTGTAAAATACACAGAATCTAACAATCAATAGTAATTAACAGTTTAAAATATAATATATATATTTATATATAGTCACTTGCAAAACTAAATTCATTTTATGTTACAAACTCAAATAGAGCAACTTGGGATTTTAAGTCAATTTGGTTCATCCAAATGAACAAATAAGAAATTTTGTTTCTGGATTATGTGGGCCAGATATCATTTGTGACCATCATCTGGTCATCTTTTGAATTTGCTAGACAGTAGCTTTTAAAAACCCCTTTATAAGTAGTACAACATAAATGAGAATGTTAAGAACAAATTATTAGAGAGGATACAACTGAAAAGATCACTTCAAAATAGCACCTCCAGTGCATGATTAAAAAAGCAAGTTATGATACGAGCATAGAGTTGGTAAACAATTTGACTGATGTTGCTAAAAAAGATCAAAACTAAGGAAACCTTTACTCGGCACGAGTAAAAAAGAGCATTTATGATTTATAGCAAGAACATATTTATATCAATGTCTCTAAGTAGTTGGAATTTACACATTGAGTTTTGTCATTATACTGAGTCATTTCTCCACACAGTAAACAAACTTCATCAAACTGAGCTATCATAACCAGTCAAATATTATCAAACTAGCAAAAGATAATGAAGGAAGCACTAACTAAATTGTTTATACAGTTTTTGTTTATTTAGAGGCTGAAATATTTTGTGGAATTGGGTGCCTATTATGGTGTTGTACTCACTGAATGGCAAAGCTAACACTTGCAAGCCAAAGACATTATTAGCTACTAGTTAGGCTGTGTATAACAATCCAAAATACAAATAATATAAATGATATTTGCAACTATGTCAATAACCATTCCATGCAACAACAATCACTTTTGAAGGTATAGTTACTAAGTGACTAATCACATTCTAATCCAATATGCATGAGACAATTATTTTTATATAAAACATGAAGATTGATATTAAACAAGTGTGTCATTTTTTTCTCACTTCTAATTATCCTAATTTAAACTAAAAATAATAAAATCTTATCAGAGTAATCACTTGTTCAACATCCGTACAAAAAATGTACTTTAGTAATTAGTTTTTACTGGTTACTTTATTTATTCACAAAGTTTAAAACAAAAGAGAGTTTATATCATTGAACTTGCTTTTGATTTCTAACATTAATAACCTGATAAAATGATAGCATCATCTTAATGTCTTCTTCAAAACTAGCTAAAATAACAGAATTCAAATTTTTTCCATCATTTTTAATGTCAATAACTTATGATTGCACTTATTCTAGTATCATTTGCTTAAAAATTATTCTAGATTTGTACACATTTCCTATTCTATATTATCTTAAATATGTGCATGAAAATTTGACATTAGTTGAAAATCCATAATTTTATTCTATATTTGTATCATATTTATCTATGTATTTTGACATGAAATGAAGCTGATTAAGTTTAAAAATGTCACGATCATTTCAAGCCATGAGTTGCATAGGTTGCTTTTAAGGCCTGAGTCCCAATGAACTTTCAGTGTACCAACAGTTTGCAGGCGACCAAATGCCTGCATAGTCTTTCCACTGCTCTATTGTAAAACATTGCACAGCCAACCAAACAGCCTTAAGTTATAGTTGAAATATTTGCAGACATCATCATCTAAGAGCAGAGGGGAAAAAAAGTCATAGCAGTAATTCTAGAATTCCAGCTCCTAAGGTTAAATTACATTAAAAATTCCATGACAACAAAGAATATAACCATTTGGTTCCAATACTAGAAATTGCCAAATAGGAAGTAGAATTTAGTTGTTTATTTGTAGCATTAAATTTGTAGAAGGGCATACCTAGGCTTCACCAAGTACACCACAGTAAAGGCAGTGGCCAAAAAGAAGCATAGTCCTCCAATTGTGAGATATGCAATGCCAGTAAAGTCATTTTTTCCACCAAGCCAGCTTGAGGTGGAAAGAACCAACTTCTTCTTGCCACTAAAACTATATGTATTGTACCTGTTCTGTACTATCACTGTTATGGTGTCATTTACTCTAAGATCTTGTTCTATTTTTCCATATAGCTTCCTGAATGTTGGAAGGGCAGCAGTCCGCATCCAAACAATGAGATCCTCCTGCTGACTCAACTGCATATTGAAAGCATAAAAGCTAAGTCAAAATTTAGATTTGCATTATTACTAGAAGGAAAAATGGGGCAATCATAATGAAACTTGAACATATCAACATAATTATGAAAGCATGGGAAGATTTTGATTGCAAAACAACAAATTAATTACAGATCAACTATAAAGAAAAGAAAGTGCTGAAAGTAGTTCAGGACCAAGAGCTGTATGAGTAGGAGAAAATGCACAAGCAAAGAAGGATGAAAAAATAAATAGCACAACCTCCTGGTTTAGATCATTATAATACATGATCAGAATTCATTAGATTTCAGTTGTAAGAAACACTCAGTCTTTTTTGGACATGAAACACTAAGCCATAAGATCATTTCACTGGTTAGCAGGAAATCTCGGAATAATTGTAGTAGAAAAACAGAGGATATTAGTTGACAAATTCAAACACTCAAATGACTTGCTATTCAGAAGTGGAAGTTGACTGAAAGGATGTAATCAAAGAAACAGAGTCTCACTGGTATTCTTTCATCAAGTGAAGCACCACCTTTCAAGGTACCATTCTGAAAGTTCCTTGGAAAGACATTATCTCCAAATTTATGATCCCTGTCACTTTTCCAAGAAATGCCTGTCTTGTTCACAGTCAAATTTTGGTTGCCAATAGAAAAACTGTAAGTATCATTGAATAAACTCCATGCTATAAGGCCGCAAGGGAGAATTGGAGAGCCATCAGGTGTAGTCTTTTCAGGATCACAACCACTTGTATCATTTGCTTTGTCAGAGTCCCTCAGCTGTGCATCACTTCGGCTCTTTACATATCTAGATGAAAATTTCATCAAAAATCATGAAGTAAGTTAATCATTGAAAAGTTCTTTGTCTATATCTTGTGAGGATAAGGTGATTACTAAGTCATGAAAAATTGAACCAAAGGCCACAGAACAGTAACATGCTTACTGCTAGAGAAAATAGTACTGCTAGCTATAGAAGATTGTGTGGTGCATACCTCCTATGGTTCTGGTAGAAGTTATCAAGCTGGTAGTAGACATAAATAGGTCCATTCATGTCTTTTGGTACCTAAGAGAGAGACAATGGTGCTAATAGCTATTAGCTTTTGCAAAGCTACATTACTTGTCAAGATAACCTACCAAAAACAAGTTTTCAACAGCAGCTAAATCTCCAGTTACATATTGATGACAGAAATTAAGTTCTCTCTCCTCTGTATTGCAGAAATAGGTATAAAGTACAAGAAATCTTTGTTACCCTCAGTGTTCTATTGCAGGTTTTGTCAGTATTTTCATTCTGGATGTTTGCAACCTTTTCATCCTTTGTGCTTCCTTGAATGCACTCTGCATCATAACGGTCTACAATTTCAACAACCTATAAATAAAAGTAACAGTCAGATATAAACCATGCTATAAGACCAAAAAAACTATGCATCTTATCAGCCATTAACACACCTTGTTGGAGGCCATCAACGCTGCAATACCAATGGGAACAAAAATGACACCAATAAGTGTGAAAACAGTTATCACCTACAAGATAAGCCATGAGCTTTTTCTCTCATATCCAATCCAAAACTTAGTAGCAGATGATTTGCAATAAAACAAAGCTTACCCATCTTGGAGTAAGGATTGGTTTACAAGCTGGGAGCTCCTGCTGTGTAAACCTGGAATCTGAGAATCCAATAGAAAACAAACAAGGTCAGTAGACTCCAGAGGACTTTTTTTTAGCATGAACCAAACTGGGATATGAAAGGGGCTATGGAAAAACTATCATAAAACCACTCTCCTTGGAATGCAAGGCAACATAAGTAGTTGTAGAGAATTAGCTAGATTTTTTAGTTGTAAACACAAAAATCTCATTTCAGGCTTTTGGGCTGTCAAAGAGGTAGTTCCTTAACTAAGTTAGATTGACAGCTGGCCAACCACTCTCAAGAATGAATTAGCTTTTTAGAAGGCACATAAATGTCTAGAGGAAGGTACCTCGTATTGATCAACTGCATACTCAGCTCAACCCTGTGCGACTTCTTATCAACCTCTAAAGCTCCAAAGTGGGTACTCAAGCAAAATGATTGACAACAAAAAGGCTTTCCTTGAGTGTGGTATAGAACACTCTAAAAGGAGTCATCTATCTTGTTGGATGAAAAAGTCATATTATTATGGGCTCATCACATAAGGGGTCACCAACTTAGATGAATGAACACAACACTAGCTGATAAATGGTGGTGAATCTTGCTTAATTTAGTCAATAGCTCTTACACGAACAAAAGTGGCAGGAAACTAATTTAAAAAAAGTCTTCCATATGGAAGGGTGTTGTACAGTCTTCTACCCTCTTGACTGGTGAAACATTCTTTTTCACATGGAGAGTCAATAAACTTCAGGAAGGAAACTTGGGTTAGTTCATTCTCCGTGACTCTGCTCTTTCCAGGAAGTTGCAAGGATTTTGGGCCAAGTACTGAAATAATCTGGAATCTACACCACACAATCACCTTCAACTGATAATGGATTTAGCTGAAGACTTCAGGCTTGCTACTAATTAAAGATAACATTCGATGGCAGTAGACTAGCTTAGGATTCTAACAAGCCTGCCTACTCAACCCTTACAAACAGTGGTCAAGAGTTATATTGGACTGGACCCCTATAAAATTGTAGGACAGCATTGAAAATCAACAAATTTAATTGGCTCCAATGCCTTGACAAATTGCCAAGAAAAAGAAATTTCGTCAAGGGTTAGAATTTCAGCTGTTTTTGCTCATTTCAGAGAAAAAGATGAGGAAAGAGATCATATTTGGTGGCACGTATATGAAAAATACTCATTCGGACTGAGAATGATTCCAACGAAAAAAAAATTAATTACAGCTGCTACCTGCTTGCCACATGGTGCTTGTGACATCACAATCGAAAAATCTTAGAACAGGCACACACACAACAGCAGAAGATATGCGCAACTGCTTTTCGTGATTCTGTGTATTGATTGTTCAAACCTTAGGGTACGGGAGATTAGAGAAGTTCTCTAATACTGAAGCTGAGGACTCTAGAGTCAATACTACTCCATTCCGTAACTAAATTACAGCCGCAATCATTTTAACTCTTATGAATGAAATCTGACCTCGGCCGTCTTTCCTTGAACACACATCAGAAGCTGACCTTGAAACAACAAAAGAACAACAGAAAGAAGTGTTCCATGCTCAAACCCCCAAAACTAATTAGAAAGGGAAAGAAAGAGAGAGAGAAAAGAAAGAAATTCCAACGAACAGTTTAAATTGATGCACACAAACAATCCTACAAAGCAAAGTTTTCCACTCTAAATCCCATATCGAACAAAGGAAATAAAGCGATCTTACACTTCGGCCTGTTGGAATTCCGCCTGGGAGCCGGTACATCCCCGGATCCAGAGCTCGTGCTAGCAGCAGAATTATTCATCCCCTTGAACACGAGAAAGCGCACCAGAAAGCAAGAAAGTGAAGATTGCTGGATCGAAGACGGGAAAAGCTGCTCTGAATCCCTCAATAAACAAACCGATCGAGCTCAGATCTTCGCTTATGCAAGTTCTTCTGCTCCAACCGCAGCCGATTCCACGTTTGACCGCGCCACAGATACGACTTCGAACGGACAAGGGAAAGTAAAGAGAGGCTTTAAGTTGTGCCGCAGGTTCTACGAATGAGTTGGTCAAGACTATGACTGGATCCCCAATAACGAAAAGTGTATTTTACAGTGGGGGCGTATCAAATCAACAGTCAAGATAGGAAGGAGGTGGGATGATTGGTATATGGAAGGTGGAAGAGGGGCATCCGTTGTAGGTAGCCTTGGAGATGATCCGGATTGGTCAAGGGAACTAATTCCAGAAGCAAAACTCGGAAGACGCCTTGTTTGAACAATTAGGGGCTGGCAAAAATCAATCACGCGTCAAATTAAAATAAATTAAAAATATTTTCAACGAAAGGCACCTATTTTTTAAATTAGATATTACAATATTTTGAATTAATTTTGACTAAATTGAAATTATTTTGATCAATTTAAATGTTTTTATCGAATTAATAAAAAAATATTGATATAACAATACTTTATATTAAAAAATTGATAAAATTATTATAATTTTAATTAAATTAGGTGATTGTAGCAGTTATGGCATATAGTTGCTAAGAATATTTTTAAATAAGAAATATGTCATGGTGTTATTTTAACTTTTCTTTTTAAAATGAGAACCTTTATAAAAAAACAATAATTAAAAGCATCATTTAATTTTTGCTCAAGATGAATTTTACGGTGTTTAACTCTGCCCATGATAATTTATCATGGTCAGTCCCAAAGTCGGATAAAAGAGGAGGGTTGTGTTAAGTCATCAGCTAGTGTAAACTAAGATAAATGTTCAATGAATGAATTCATTAAACTATTGAGCTAATGGTAGGTTGTTTTGTAGAAGGAACATGTTGTAGTATCGGACTATAACATCTCAGTAAAAATCGTTACATCTTCAGAATTTAGATGCAGTGATAAATATATAAGAGTTCACGTTACAGAGTCCGATTGTAACATCTCGACAAGGACCACTACATCTCCATAAGAACTTAAGTATAGTGTTAAATAAGTAAGAGTTCTTACACTATAAATTGGGTAAGAACAAATATTATAGGAAAACTAATAATCTAATATTTTGAACATCAAGTATACGAACCCTCACAGGTAAAACAATGAAGGTAGTCGATATGATACTTAG
>JBAMHZ010000072.1:2515444-2528220 GCA_037177395.1 Alpinia galanga
TGCTTTATTAATTTAGTTTAAAGTATACAAGTTCAATTTACCTTCAGGAAAACTAGAGAGAACAGCAGTGTTGAAGGCAATTTGTGCAGGATTTGAGGAGTCAACTGAGCCTCCTGTTTGCTTAAATCCAGGTTTTCATAGCCTTTTCTGCATCAATAATGAACACTTAAGTTAATGTTATCGATATCTTTCATTTTAATTGCAGATATTGAGACAAATGAGTGCCTAGAATCCAATGGTGGTTGTTGGCATGATCCGCAGCTAAACATTACTGCTTGCAAAGTATTGTTTACTTAGTCTATGCTAGATCTATATGTTCCTTATATTGTCTTTAAATTTCTGCAAAAGAGAGATTCTCAAGGGACAACAACATATTGTTCTTATCCAGGATACTTTCAGGGGTAGGATCTGCGAATGCCCTGTAGTAAACAATGTTCAGTTAAGAGGGAATGGTTACAACTCTTGCACAGGTATTTAACCTTTTTTTTCCTCACAATTACTCCTAATTTCAGGTTTGTTTCTCTAGCTAAACCATGATGCATCAAAGTTCTGATTAATTTGTTTTAAAGCTGTTTCTCTCAACTCCTATTGTTATGGGTTCCTGAGTCTCCTTGGTTTGCAGCTGTGGGTCCAGGGAGATGCTCGATCGACAACGGAGGTTGCTGGTCAGGCACAAAGGATGGACGAACATTTTCAGCTTGCCAAGTCAGTCAATTCAAAAAGCTTTGTGCAGTTGCATCAAACCACTTCATGCCATTTACTTTTCCACTTGCCATAGCTCCATCTTGCTTCCTCCTTCAATGCAGGATAGAGATTTGATTAGTTGTGAGTGTCCAAGTGGATTTCACGGCAATGGTCACGAGTGCGAAGGTACTTCTTACATCTCATAATCAAAACTATTTTATCTTTTGATTTATGTTTGCATTGTGAATCTAACTAAGATAATCATTGCATATATTTGAATCTTAACTAAAAGAGCCATTGCATATCTTTGAATCTAACTAAAAGAGTCATTGCATATCTTGCTTTCTTGTATCAGATGTGGATGAATGCGAGGAAAAGCTTGCATGCAACTGCCCCGAGTGCTCTTGCAGGAATACTTGGGGAGGATACGACTGCAAGTGTCAAGGCAACCTTTTGTACATCAACTCTCAGGACACATGCATAGGTAAAATGAATGTTTAGATAATGAACAAAATAATGTAGTTCCAAACCTTTTCTTTTTTGTTCTCCTCTTCTTTTCCAAAACCCTTGAAGGTACTAAAATCCAACTTTAGTTCCGCTAAATGTAATTGATGAATAGTAGAACAAATTAGGTTAACTTTTGGTACCTTGAGCTATTTGCTAGGGTTAACCTAGTTTAAAAACAGCACACCTCCATGTTATCTCATAAGACTCAGATTAATCCTTTTGCGACAATGCAGCTAGAAGTGAATCAAAATTTGGATGGTCTCTATCATTCATTGCTCTCGCACTTGTTGTTGCTGCTGCAGTAGGGGCCTATATTTTCTATAAATACAGATTCAGGGTAAGTTTATATTTTGCTCAGTTGACCGTTAAACTAGCTTGAGTAGACAACTCTAGCAAGATGAGGATTCAATAACGCTACTGATACAATTATCTCTGCAGTCTTACATGGATTCTGAGATCATGGCTATCATGTCACAGTACATGCCTCTTGACAATCACCAGAAGGAGACCCAACCCCTTAGGGAAAATATATTGGAGTAATAAGGTAATTCTTAATTGTGTTCTCACTTTTTATGAAACAGAAAAGAATTCTTCAGTTGTCTCTTGCACAGGTTTAGTGTCATTGTAGATACGTAGATGATAAGAGGTTTAAGTTGGGAGCAGTCATAGATAAGATTGAAATACCTCTACACAAACAAAGGACTTCTTGTATGCAACAAAGTGTATCAGTTGATGAAGAAGATATGGAACAAGAACATAGAGTGGTTGTTACAAAGAACAATAAGTGCTGTATCATCCGCCCCGCGGATTCAAAATCAAAATATATTAGCAAAGGATTTGATTATAGTTAAGAAATTTTTGTATGGGTATGGGAATAAAGTTATATTTAAGAAATTTTGCATCTATATTAGGTGTCAGGTTTCAAGAAACTCAAGCCTTGTCTCCAAAAGAGATCCAATTGGAGAGGCTTAACTTGGTAGAAATCAGTCGAGAAGTCCACTTTTATTGGGGTTTTATTCAATTTTCATGTTTTATAGATTTTAAGATTTAGACTTGGATTGAATATCAAATTTCATTAAAAAAAAAATCTGACAATATTTTTAGTTTTAGTTTTTAATATATTCATTAAACAATATTTTATTCCCATACAATTAAAAATGACAAAAATCAAAAGAACAACCTTTTTTTATCCCTACTATCAAAAGCACAACCCTCTTTTAAAAATTATCAAAACATAGATCCATCATAATTTGGTTTTCAAAATGCCCCTCTATGTTTCACCTCGAAGCAACTTTGGTGAATAACTTCGACTAAAATTGCTCCAAGGTTGCTCACACCATTAAAACAGTACATATGCAAGGTGAAGCAATCCACCTTAGAGTAGTTTTGACCTAACTTTGCTCAAAATTATTCCACCTTTAAACAGCTTTGATTAAAGCTATTTCACCTTGGAGCACATTTGATCATAGAAAGATATTTCAAATATTAAATTACAAGTGGAGTAAAAAGTATTATTTTGATAATTTTCAAAAGAAGAATGCTCTTTTGTTGACATAAATAACTAGGAACATCCTTTTGATTTTTTGCCATTAAAAATTATACTTATTTTTATTTTCTACAATGTCATATGTCATAAAGTTCTAGATTGCATCATGTCTTTCTACAATGTACGTACACAGAACACTCCTCGATGTATCTTTTGGATTTTAAACTACGATTTCTTTTATATTTGTCATTGGAAAATTATGCATCTAATCTTTATATAAAATGAATAAACAATTTAAACATTCATGGTCACAAAAACAAATAATACATCACTATCTTGATTCTTGAGGGTGCTTATGAGTTGTTGTATGTCTAATTCGAAATCTACCTTCGTCAAAAAAGTAAAGACTTGAAAGCTTGGGCTATATATCTAGGGGGAAAACTTATTTCGCTGTCTCACAAGACGATATCCATCCAAATGAAAATTACCTGGAGAATGTCAAACTCTTCGGCTTAGAATCTGGGGGTGCCAGATCATGGTTGAACTGTCCAAATCAACAAGATTTCAGTCATTTCTCTTGGTGCCGAATGCAATGAAGTTCACACTCGTATCATCCGAGAGTGTCCAATCCCCCGTCAACGGATTGTAGACAAAACCTGCCATTTCTTGTACCTGACCACGAGTTCGATAAACCTTAGGTTTACAATGATACTGAAAGAAAGCTAGTAAAAACATAATTGAAGAATCTGGTTTAGAAGTTACAAAAACTCCAGCTCTCTCCAAGATCAAGACGAGCTCCTCTGGAGTCAAAAATCTAGACCACTGGTGAGTTCCTTTTGGTAGCTGTAAAATAAAAAATGAAGGAATAGTTAAACATGAAGAAACATTTTACAGTTAGCCTGCGAAACCTCAAATTAGCATCGAGTTGTGAATTAGACAATCAAAACAAAAATGACTATAAAATGTATCAGGATCAGGAATTTGCAAATGGAATACCTTGCTAACCTGTAGTCAAAAACTGTGATCTATTCGATTGAGGAATCTTAGAAAAGCAAGGAATGCCGTACCCAGTTGAGAAGGTATTCTGCAGCAATAATTGCTGTGGCATATGATCTCACAGAGCGGTTGATGGTAGAGATAATAGTGGCTCCATTTGGAACTGTCAGTGCTGCTAGGGATTTGCAGAAATCGGCGGGATCTGCAACGTGCTCAATTACCTGAAATGAAAAACATGTGTTTGAATCAAATTTGTCAAAGTTGGAATTCCCTGTAAACTTCTCTTATTTCTTCCATAGATGCTAAGTATTGGGAAAAAAATTATTGTACCAAAAGAATCTTCAAAATTTTACCAGAAAACAATCATTTAACAAAATGCACTCCTAAAATTTTCAATTTTTTTTAACCAAAAGACACTCAATCTTATTTTTCTCATAACACCCATAACTATGATTTTTCCCTTCAAAAGATCTTGTGCATGTTTTAGGCTTTAAAACTATATTTTTTGACACCTAAGTGATTGAAATTTTTAGGGTAAGTGCAAAAAATGGATTATGATGACAGAAAGTATCGCAAGATTTAAGACTAAAATATACATTTTTAGACACTTGAAAATAAGCTGACATAGAAAGCATTGCAAGATTCAAGACTAAAATATACATTTTTAGACACTCTTAATAAGCAGACATATTGCATGATTCAAGTCTAAGAAATATACATTTTTAGACATTTGAAAATAAGCTTGCAATGTCCCAAACCTTGCCCTATGAAAATGGGATTGACTGGCATAAAAGAGGTCACAAAGTAAATTGCAAAATCAACTTGCAACAATATTTAGAGACAAAAAAAAATTCAAGTACTAGAAGCTTAACAGTTCAACTTAAGGTGTCCCAAAGCTAATTGTAATAATTTGTGATATTCAGAAAGGATGCTAATTTGCAAATGAGCTTGTCCATGTAAAAATGGCACAGAAGATGCTGCAAACTGATTTGCAAATTAGCTTTTGATAATATTTTTAGACACCTAAAAACCTGAAATGTTTGACTAAGGATGTGTCAAAGCTAAACAAGAGATAAATTGCACTTGAGAAATGGAACAAGATGTGGTGCAAACTGAATTATAAATAATCTTGTGGCAATATTTACAGTATATATATATATATATATATATATATTCTTCAACATCTGGAGGGATAAATTTAGGCTAATGCCGAAATGCCATTTTATTGGATGAAGAAGATTATTGTATAGCTCAAGAACATACTCAAACAACCTTTTCCAGTAGAAATATACCTCCAGAGAAATCACAGCATCAAATTTCTTGTTCTCTTTCACCAATTCCTCTGCCATACAAATGGAGAGTTACTGCCAATTCATTGAAACTAAGGCAACCTAGAACTATTTCTCATCTTCATCAACAGTTTGATCAACCTAATTATAACATCACTTTAAGGATAAGGGGAAAAATGCTATACTTGAACACAAAAAAAGTAATAAAAAAAACACGAGTCCCACATGGATACATAATGGTTTATATGAGTAATGACAATCAAGAGCAATATTTTTACATGAACCAAAGTGTCTTTTTCCCTAATTGTATTACCTCACGTGAGAACTGAGAACAAGAAACTCCCCTCACACTAGTATCAACAACAATATCAAAAGGAATTATCTTTGAGCATTCAATAAGCTTCATCCTGTTATTTCTACAAACTCAAAAATTATAAAAACAAAAGTAATAAATTAGTATATGACGTCCTAACTTAGTCTTATATAGTGAGTTACAGGCTAATAAAGAACCGTTATAAGCTTAAATGAGTAAGCTACAACAATCTTAGGCTTAAGTATGTTGGTCTAATGGTTGAGGTTAATAAATCAATGAGTGGGTTCTCTTATCTACACAGATGGTGACACAGCATTAGTCGAACACCAGTAGAAACTCAATCATTGCATGGAGAAAGAAGGTGTCCTACTTGCCAAATAATAGGAAGCTAATCCTCCCTCCCAAGAGAGAGGGGGTGGGTGTACTGTATAGTAAGCAGTAGTTCACAGTATCAATTGGGTAGACTGTAGTTGACCACTAAGAAAGCAATCTCTAGATGCTCCTTACTCAAGAAATCAACCAAGAAACTATCCCAAGAAGTGAACATTGTTTTAGATTGATCTATAGCACAAGAAATTAACAAACTGCATACCGAAAGAGAGAAACATTCAGTATGAATCTTCCAAGGAGCACATGCAAGTAAAGTTGATTTACTCATATGAAGCATCTTATATGGCATGGTGGCAATACATGGAAGAAAGTCATAAACACCCATCCTACTGTGATTTCAAATTCTTTTATTAAGGATCACTTAGATATAATTTCAAGTGAAAAAGAAAGAGAGAAATTTATTTATAGTATGACTACAAAGAGTTTACAGTATCATCAGCAAGGTTTAAAATTTTGACTAATGCCAAAGTTTTGATCTATAACTAGAATGATATAGTTTGGGTATTGCATTATGCCATGCTGATACAGTTTTGGTACTTTTTTAAATATAAAATATTATTATTAATATTTTGATTATTATAAATGCTTATTATTAGGTTAAATTAATATTTTAAAATTTAAGATTGAGGAAAAGTTAATTTATAGTTAATTAAAGTATGATTAGTGTCAAGTATATTTAAATTGAATTGAATTTTTAATTTATTTTAATCAGTTTAAATTAAACTAAATTTTTATATATTATAATTTAATTTAAATCGTGATAATATTTAGTAATTATATTATATTTTATTTTTGTTATCTTTTTTTAATCCTTTCTAAAAGGTAATTTTACTTTCAAGAGTTTTTTTAACTTTTATAATTGTTCATGTAAAGATCAAAGAGAGAGAAATTAACAAAGAAAAAAATTTTCATGTGTTTTAGGAAGAAAGGAATAATAAAAGAAATCAATTAAAAGAGAAAGTGAATGAATTAAAGGGGAAAAAGAAGAAAGGAATAATAAAAAAGAAAGAGACAACTTTATAAGAAAAAAGAAATATAACAAAGAGAGAAAGAGAAAGAATTAAGGGAAAAAAGAAAGAAATAATAAAAATTAATAAAGCGAGAAAGAGGAATAATGAAAGTGGAAAATTTTAAGATTTTAAAATTTATTTAAAAAGAGAAAAAAACTGCACATGCACAAGGCCCTGTGGCCTTGCACAAGATGCCCTGTGTTCACAGTGATAGAGTCAAAGATGTTGACTAAATTGCGACTCAAGACGAAGCCTCGCAAGAGGCCTCCGGTAGTTGGGGGGGCTCGCGGGAGGCCACGAGAGGTGCCCTGCAGCCTCATGTGAGATGCCCCGCGGCCACAGGGTCTTGCGCAAGGTTGCTCGCACCTATAAGGCCTGTGCCAGCGTCTATGTCATACCAGTCAACGGACAAAATGAAGTTTTTAGCCCATACCGATCAGTACGACAGAATATTTTAAACTATGATCATCAGTAACCTTAAATTGCTACATCATGAAAGAAAATCTACAAAAGAATCAACGAAAGAAAATGTACCTGCTGTTACACAATGGTATTCAATAGATGATGTCAATGGATCTAATGCCTGTAGAAAGTCAAACGTCATAAACACATTAAGAATAATTAAAGTAATTGAAGAAATCACAGAAAACTAATTTTACATTGTTTTTTACTGTTTTAATTTTTCCCTTTCGTTCTGTTGTTGTATGCTAGTACTCATGTAAGCTACTCCAAATAAATGGAAACTACTGCAAGTTGTATTATGCCATATCACCATGTCATACTTAATCAATCTAGGTTAAGAAACAAATACAATATTGGATCTCCGTACATAATAACAACAAGAAATTTAGCATCTCAGACTACTTGGGATTGACACTACATCTACATATAAGTTTGGTTTAAAAATGAATGATCTGATATTTTATCGAGTGTGAACAATTATGATGGAAAACCAGATGAAGAAATGACTAGTTATATCTGGAGAATTTTAGCATATCTGATGTGTGATAACACTCAAAAGACGTTACAAAAACCTTAAAAAAACAAGAAAAATATTCTAAGATATAAGATAAACCAAATTGACAAAAGTATAACTAAACCTGCAAGAGAGAATGACATTTACAACATGAAAATAACTATACCCTAAAATTTAATTCCCGGTGCTTCGAATCAGGACAAGAATAAGATTATTACTATGCATGCAGTATAAGACTACGTACTATAGATCTATTGTGATTCGACTCTTTTCTGAGACCTGGCAAAAACCTCATGACTGCCCTATACTATTACTAATGCCCCCTAAACAGTTAGGATTAACATAGCTTACTGACGATGCTGATGATATCCACTTCAAGCCAACCATTCTTTGACTACTACTGCACCTCAAGTAAGATCAATATTTCCTACATGAAGCCTTTGATAAACTTCACTATTTTTCATATAAAAATTAAGCATGTCCTTCAGAAATATCTAATTATGAAAAGGGTCGTAAAATATCTTTCCACCTTACTATCCACTCTAATGAATTCTTTGCTTGAGTTGTAGATCTTCAAATCACAACAACATGACATTTAAGTGCAGCAAGGAGGAATATTGCATACAATAAAATGTCAAAAATGGTTGTTTTGACTACATAGTAAACATTAACTTGTATACATCCATATAGACATTTGATGAATGCAAGAATTAACATACGGCATGAATGTCAGCAATCTTAATGTTCTTTTCCACAGCATCAATGCCAGTAACAGTTGCTCCCATCCTTGCAAGAGGCTGCAAAGACAAAGGATCATCACAAAAATCACACAATACACCATTTTGAAAATCCAAGTTCAATCAAGAGACATATTACAGCATGAATTAGCAAGTAATACGGATTATGTTTCTATTGGATTTCCACTGATTACCGAATCAACATTATATAATTCTTCAATAGTTCCTAACCACATATGGAATATCAAAACAAGTTGTACACAAATGCAAAAACTGCACAAAAAGAGGATGGAATCAATGATCTTATGTTATAGTCAAAATAGCATCATGAAAAAAAATCAATGATATTATTTTTTTAATATATTGTTATTTCAAATTTCTGCCTGCATATGGAATGTCAGACTAATGAAATTGAAATATATTAAAAATATTCCAACATAAGAAGGTGATTCTCTTCTTGAGCCTTTAGAAGATATTCGCCATCTTACATTTTAATACTCTATCTTTCTAGGAAAATACTTGGCAGGAACTATAAGAAATTTCACACTGATATAGGATTTAGATGTACTAAATCATTATGAACTATAGAACACCTTACATTGCTCAATAATATATAGGATATAGAAACCATCATCTTACATTTCTTATGCATATGAAAAGGTCATTGAAGTTTCGAGTACTAATGAATTATACTAATCGAGAGAGTGATTTAATGTTTATCCAGTATAGATTGACTTATTAAACAGGCTCTAAATATTGTGTTTACCGATTTTATCATCAGTGTTATGAAATTCATTCCTTCCAAATTTTTTCACTTCTCTTCTTTCATCCTCTTACTCTATAAGTTAATAAACCAGTGATCTAAATAGATTAGCTAAGATCCTACCTAAAAGTTTTAACACACGAAAATATGCCACAGCATACATTTAGTTTAGGCTTTAGTTTCATGGATGTATTTACATAACTCATCACTAAAGGAATCTTCAAACAGTAAGCATTAAAGGAGTTGTAGTTTATCCTATAATTTTCCTACAAGAAATAATTTCCGAGCGAATATTTTCAGAGTTAAAGTTGAAGAAACGACAATTACATAGTAAATACAATCGACATGATGTTGCATCTCTTTAGTAGTAGTGACTATCCCCATATAAAAAATAAGATACCTCAGAGAGGATGCCTCCACCACATCCAACATCAATAATTTTTAACCCTTCAAAAGGCCTAACAGAAAATGGATCTTTCCTGCCAGTAAACATTTGTTAGTAAATATCAACGCAAAATAGTAAAAGGGGAAAAATCCATCTTTGAAAAAAGATATCTTCTCAAAACATGGGAATATCTTTTTAGTCAGTACCATTTAAACTTTAAGATAATGGTATTGGCTTATAAGAATTGATTTTCTGCACATTATTTGAATTCCTCTCTTTTCTGTGCAAAAAGCAATCCAAGAACTATACATCATCCTCAGCCACAAAATCTCTATAAATTTGGCACAACTAATGTAGATTATCAAACATACTACTAACAAAGATATTTTTTTTTGAAGTGAATCATCAAATTTCAGTCTTCAGTTGAGAGCACGTTGATATATAAGTTTAAAAAAATGCTACCTTATCTCCAATTATGATTGCTAGTAAATTAGAGCAACTAGTTGCAAACTCTTAGCTCTATCAGTAAGAACAAAATATGCAGAGAGATTAGCATTTGTTCAAACAATATGATTCAAGAAATATGTCTGGCCCTAAGACTATAGTATGCATCTAAGTTACAAAACACAGTATTTATGTAACCAAACATCTAAAAGCTTCAAACAAAATTTAAGAAATAAGAAGTACAATTAATAAAATGCCTTTCAGAATTTAAACATTGTGTGTTATACAAACTAATCAACTTGTAATCAGACAAAGTAACATAATACAAAATTTAATATTTTAAATCAAACCTGAAATGACGACAAAGTGTGGAGCGAATGAATGATACACGAGTAGGATTCATCAAATGCAATGGTTTGAATGGGCCTTGAGAGTCCCACCTGCATGTTCCTTGCCAATAAACCAAAATTACTAACCACTGAAAGCAAGTTCAGTTGTAGTCTCAAAGTTTTAAATATACTGGTAAAATTGTTACTTAAGACAAGTTGTCTACTCATGTACTCGAAAGCAGGCCAAATTATGTCTAAGTGCTTTTTGTAGTAGATTAGAGTTCAATATCCCTAGGGAAAGAGAAACAAATGATGATTTTAACATGCTAAATAATGCTTAGCTTTCTTCCATGGGAAGTGCTTCATGGGTAAATAGTTTTATACAGTTAGATCATAAAGTACAATCACAGGTACCAAAAATAAGAACTAACAATAAGAAAACACAACAGAGAATAAGAAAACACAAACATAAAATGAAACAAAACAAACAAAAAAAACTTCTTGTAAGGATGGCCCATTCTATTTGGTTTAGTTCCTGCACAGTTTACTTAAGATCCCTTGGAGATGTGCATTAGCTTTCTGTAAAATCTGTTTGGATATCTAAGGAAATTAACTAGAGTTGAGTATCAGAACACATAATTTTACTAGCATCGGTCTTGCTCTTTGATAATGGCAATAGGAATTGTTACAATTTTTTGCTGAAATCTGAAATAAAATTTATTTTTCGCAGTTAATGAAATTTTATGTAATAAGATGTGTTAAAGCTAAGAGTAATTGTAATAATTTGTCACTTAATTCTTGCGAGAATAATATTATACATGCATTTGTTTTTGGACTACTCTCTTTGATATGCTATTCTGTTACATAACTTTTACTGGGAATTGCACTCAGTTATCCTACTGTGAATTTGCAGCTATAAGCTTTACTTTTGCTGTAGATTGAAATTATATTGAATTCTTGAAAATTTATTGTCTATTTGTACTCCATTTGAAAATAATACGGTTAGTTTTGTGTACCCTTGAGAAATTTGTATTACTAGATTCCTTTAGTTTGTCATTTGAAATAAAATTACATAGATAATCAAATTATAATGCCTATTTAATCAATAATAAAAGTATGATTTTTGAAGATGATTCACAATCTCTGATGTCATAGGAAAAGGGCAACTACAACTTTATTGAACTAATATACAATATATATTTACAAATCATATCACAAAGTTAGTTAACCCACAAATAAACTACATCAAAATTAGTACAGAAATAATGGTAACTTAACCTATACCAACAACTAGTTGACAAAAATAGTAGCCAAATCAGAGATATACTGCAAGAGTTATAGTTCTTAGGATCCTGATTGTATTCATTCACCTTCCAATTCCATCTAAGCTTGGCTCTTATGCACTGAACTATAAGCAAAATAAATTTACCGGAGTGTTGGTCCAGTTATACTTACTATAAACAGGTTAAAATGTCTACTTATCCTTCTTGACAGACATTCTTAATTTTGGTTCGAAATACCAGGTATTCCTCGTTTCACCCTTAAAGCAATTTTAGACACTGGTGTAACTACTTGTTGTGTAGAGCAGAAGTCGGTGCCAGAGGAAGCATTGGAAAGAAATATCTTTGTGGTAAACTTCAGCGGAATCAATTCCCAACAAACAGTCAATATGAAATTAAAGTAGGGTAGGATGACCATCGGAGAAAATGTGTTCCAAATTCCTTACACATACAGCTTCTCCATGACCCTTGGGGATAATATCCAGATGATAATATGATGTAACTTCATCCGAGCAATGCATGGCGGTCTTCGTATAGAAGGAAACGTGGTAACTATTTATAAAAACTTGACCACCATCAATACTTTACCCTCTGTATCAATTGCAGCGATAGAGGAATTGGAGCTCGAGGAGGACGAGTACATCCAGATAAATGAGATGGTCAACTTCTCTACACAACATTCTCAGCAAAAGTTTAGAGAAAATTTCAGCCCCCTACTCAAGGAACTACATGAACAAGGCTACATCGGAGAAGACCCACTAAAACATTGGGCGAAAAACAAAATAGTCTGCCATCTGAATATCAAAAATCCAGATTTTATAATAGAAGACCGGCCTCTGAAGCACCTGACCCCTCATCAGAAGGAGGCCTTTACAAAGCATGTCAACGCTTTGTTAGCTATCAGGGTTATCAGGCCAAGCAAGAGCAGACACCGAACAA
This sequence comes from Alpinia galanga, assembly GCA_037177395.1. Lineage (NCBI taxonomy): Eukaryota > Viridiplantae > Streptophyta > Magnoliopsida > Zingiberales > Zingiberaceae > Alpinia > Alpinia galanga. Next base: position 2,527,973 of record JBAMHZ010000072.1, read on the forward strand.
CATCAATTATAGTCAATTCAGGTATCACTATTAACCCCCGTACAAGAAAAGAGATAAAAGGCAAAGAACACATGGTCTTCAACTACAAGAGGCTTAACGACTTAACAAATAAATACCAGTACAGCCTACCCAGGATCAACACTATCTTAAAGAAGGTTAGTCAAAGCAAAGTTTATTCAAAATTTGACCTGAAAAGTGGATTTCATCAGGTCGCTATGCACCCAGACTCAGTAGAGTGGACCACATTT
>JBAMHZ010000072.1:2617373-2628396 GCA_037177395.1 Alpinia galanga
CCACTGGCGCCGCGATTCCGACTGGCGATCGGCCGGGGAATGACCGGGCACGGTGTCTGGCCATTCGCCGGCCAGTCGCCAGCTGGATTGCGGTTGGCGTCGACTGAATTTTCCTCCACCAGCGCCGTGGGTCGGCGGTGCTGGCAGAGCGAATTTCGGTCGGCGCCAGTCGGCATTTGCTTCCCCAGCGCCGCCGACCCGTGGCGCTGGAGGAGGAAAATCCGGCTGGCGATCGGCCAGGGAATGGCTGGATGGCGGCCAGCGCCGGCGGTGCCAAGGAGCGGGGTCGGGTTGTCGTGTACGCGGCGCACAGGAGTAGACGTGTAGCACAAAAAATAAATTTATATATACACACTGTACGATTAATCCTGCAAAAATATATCCAATGCAAATACATCCCAATCGCAAACCGGTTATTTATTATCATTTTCAATCTTATTTATTTTAATTATTATTTTATAAAAATGTAATTGTTATTTTTAGTTAATTCTTATTGTATGAACTAGTGCTAAACCGGTTTGAACCTTTTCGGTTCAGTCGTGCCTAGGGTTTTGATAAACCTGAATTTATCCCTTCAAACACTTGCTCGTCCGCTCGAGGGCGACGATCCGCTCTCACGCTGCCGTCGCCCGCTCGCCTGCGCTGTCGTGCGATAGAACCGACGCACCACCGCCTGCAGCCCTTCCTCATAAGCTCTTCGTCAGCCTCCCCTTCGTTCTGTTGCTGTAGCTGCCGATCCATCTCCAGTAGCACCTCTCCTATCACGCATTCGTCGCTGCATACGAATTCCGTCTTTGGAAGAAAAAAGGTTTCTTTTCTTTTTTTTTAGAAGCCCCTCCTAGCTTCTTCTTCTTCTCTGAGCAACGGCATCCATCTCGTTGCAGCCCTTCATTTTGAATGGGTGGAATGTTGCATGATGCATTTAGAGTGGAGCGGAGAATCGGGTAACCAATTGATAGCAGGTGGTCTTTATTAGGTTCCAAACCAAATACGCTGAGTGAGTAATTTTAAGGTTCATTGTGTTTTCTGGTTGGATTGACAATATTTGATGAAAGAGGGTTAGGAAGATGATAGTTCATTGAGAATCAAACTTTAAGAGTGAAAAGGTTGCTTTAAAAAGGAGATACTAGAGTAATGGTTGATGCAAGACTTGAAGGGTTAAGGGAATGTGGTTAGGCGTTGTAGATGAGGAGACTTGCTAATTTGGTGGTTGTATTTTGAAAGTTGAATTATGAGATTAGAAGGTTGGCTCGAGTGAGGCTAAAGTTGAGTTCAGTGTACCAATTTATAAATAGAACTCTAAGTTAGCTTGTCGACTCTTTTGCTTACTTTGCTTGTATTGTCGGCATGTGTTTCCTCATTCATTCTATCAATCGTTACATATGCAAATTATTTATGTATATTTTGTATATTGTCTTAGATGAGGTCTTTTATGTTAATATGCAGTAATGTAAAATAATTTAATTTTTCTTGATTTATGGAATGATGTAGTACTTTGCCGTTGTTTGAGCTAATAGAAATTTAGGATGACAGAGAGATAGATTCCTCACCTTAGGTTAGCACATAATAAACATAAGGCATAATATAATGTACGTTAATTTAGTCTCTGCAGTTTGAGTTAGCACTTCATGGATTCTTGATGGGTGATTCAGTGAATATGGTCGTTTAAATTAAAATATTTCTTATGATTTATATTATGGTTGTATAGTTGCTTCCAGCTTAACAAATGCCTAGGAGTTTTTTGCACGCCTTTGTCTTTCATGTGTTCCATGCCATGCCAATAAACATGAAGAACCACTTGGTAGTGACTTTTTATCAAACAATGCCAATGATATGATTAAGTGAATGTGGTCATTAATTTAAAACATTTCTTGTGATTTATTTTATGGTCATATGGCTGCTTCTAGCTTAGCAAATGCCTAATAAATTGTCATACGACCATCATGGATTCCTTCCCATGCCAATAGCCATGAAGACCCACTTGGGGCGTGTCTTACATAAATAATGCCAGTCATGCTTATGTAGGATATACATGAAATTGGTGGTGTTAATCATTTGTATAAAATATACTACTGAGACAGTTATCATGTTGAAGATATTGGTCAGTAATCATGTAATAGGATTGAAATGGGCTAGGAATTTAGGAGCTGGCAATCTACTCATATGCTGTCATTGTTCCTAGGTAGTATCTTGATTCTCTCAATCCTGACTGTAATACATTTCCACTCACAAAAGCATTTTAAAGCTTGAGTTTCATCAAAGTAGACCTCCTTTCTCCTAATCATATTATTTAAGAACACTTTCGATGGCAAGTACATTCACAAAATGCTTGAAATTAGATCATTTTTAATTTCCAAGTCAAAGGATCTGTTATTGTTTTCCATCTCGTAAAAGTTATATAAATGGCAACACCTGAACAATTACATTGCATTGTCCATAACTTCATATGGTAAGGATGAATAAAGTTAGGCTTCATGGTAATAAAATGTTGTGAAGTTTGAAATTTGTATCTATCTGATAATATACTGAATGCAAAATATAATTTTCAAAAAAATATATTTGTTGCTAAATAGTAGATTCTTAGAAGTCCTTGCTTGATCCTATGAATCACTGTTTTTCTGAAGTAGGATCTTGATCTGACTACCTAGGTACTTAGTTGATTTTCCCTTCCCTGATCCAGATGTAAGAACTCAAGTTATTATCGCTGATCCTGTTAGAGTGTATCTTATCATTCCCAGTGAATATAAATTCTTTCACAAGTGTCACAACTTCCTTTTGGCTTTGCCTTACATGGTTACACTTACCATGTACTTTGTAAGTGAACTTTCTATTACATATATAAAATATTATATATATAATGCTTAATGCATACAACTCTATATAGAACACTATGAATTGATTTAAGGTTTCCTACTAGCATCGGTTAATTGAATTGTTCAATCGTGTTCTGTACTTTCATGCTTTAGTAATTGTTGTTTTTAAAAATTTGTTTATAGGTAAATAAAGAAGATCATAAGACATTAAAAAGATGCCTCGAACAAGTGGAGTTGAGTGCCCTGGATGTCCACCTCTGAGAGCCTTGACCACTGATTCACTTGGCCTTATAAAAGGTGATTTTTTTACTCACATCATTTGTCTAACTCCGTTGTTTTGTCTATAATCTATATTCACTTTTAGTTCCTCTGTGATATTGCAATGTGTTTACAGTTGTTGAAGTTCATGGTAATCCTGGAATTTTAAAGGTAGTAGAAAGATGGGGGCAACCAGATGCTTCTTCTGGTATTCTTGCAGCTTCTTATGCTGATGACAAAATTGAACCGGTGTGTTGCTACATCATGTTTGCTTTGTTTTCGAGTTATTGTTGATAGATTCAGTGATATACACTCAAAGCTCATTAATAAAGGCAGAAGCCTATATTGGTTGGTGCTGTGTTGAGTGTCATGGTTGCTCTGTCATTTAGAAGCTCACTATTTTTGAGATAAGGTGTCTTTATTAAGTCATAGTTTCTCATTTCATGTCTTATTAGATTATGTAAGTTCATTCAGCTTTATCTTTATTCTCAAAGGATATTGTATCCATACAAATTTCTATGTTGATTTAGTATTAATAAACTATGTTGAAGGAAATCAAGGTTTTTAGAGCTTGGTTCTGCCAGCTTCGTGAATCACTTCTCAGTCCTTTATGTTCTTTATTTATAGTTAATCTCTTTCAATAGTTTTTATCCTTGAATTTTGCTTTCTGGTACTGAACTATGATTAGCTCTTATTTTTGTAGAACAAGTTAACATATGTATACCATTTGTGACTCCATGAGCATTTAACTGTTTTTTTAATTTGCAGCTTCTCGCTGTTGCTCGCAAAAATGGTTTGGTAAGTTATCGCTAATTGAACGGCTTTACATCTTCCTTTTTCTTTGGCTGCTAAAATACCCATTTATTATTTAACAATCAGGTTGAGATTCTAAATTCTCTAAATGGAGAGAGTTTATGCAACACTCACATCAAACAATTTGGATTATCAGATACCTCTCGTCAAGATGATCATGTTGTCAGCTTGCATCTCCTTAAAACCAAAGGAATTGATTTGTCTTCCAGGTAAATTTAATCAAATTTCAATATCTAAAGGCTCTTATTTCTTTGATTTTACAAAAGAGGCAATCTTAACAATTGGATGATGTAATAAATGGTGTCTGTCATGAAATACGAGCAAAATCTTGAATTTGGAGATTATAACTATTATTATTTAAAACTAGAAGAACTCTTTTGGTAAAATATGATGGGTGGTTGAACTACTATATTGGCACTTCCATAATTGCTATTTAGAATAGTAAGCCAACAAAATACAAAAAATGGCAACTAGGCATGTTTTTTTTTGGACCATGATACTAAATGGCAGATTGGTGACAGGTTTCACACCCTAGGGGCTTGATGCTAGACCCTATAATCCTTTAGTAATTTAGATGAGGGGACTTTACCTCAATGCAATTGCACTAATGAGGTGTGCACCTTTATAAAATGGAGTAAGGTGTAATAGTAAGATATCAAATCTATTTTCTTCCTATAACTATTGTTTTGCTAACATATGCATATTTTTGTAGTCATCATGATGTTCCTTTAGTCCATTGCAAGACACAAGAATGTAAGGTCTTTGTACTCCAATGTTTTGCATTACATCCTACAGATAGTTTATACTTCTAGTATACATAACTAATTGGATTCCACTTGTATTGAAATACAAAAAATGGCAACTAGCCATGTTTCTTTTGGATAGTGATACTAACAGGGCATTGGTGATAGATTTCACACCCTAGAAGCTTCATGCTAGATTAGAATCCTTTACCAGTTGTGATGAGGCAACTTTACTTCAATACAACTGAGGTACTAAGTTGTGTGCCTTTGTAAAAGGGAGTAAGGTGTAATACTAAGATATAAAATCTGTTTTCTTCTTATAGCTAGATGCGTCATGATGTTTCTTTAATCCATTGCTAGCCACAAAAAATGTGACGTCTCTGTACTCTGAAGTTTTGCATTGCATCCTTCAGATAGTTTAATTAAACCTCTAGTATATATGACTAAATGTGATAATGTTGCTACTATTGAGTAATCATCAACATTGTCACTGTCACCATCGTCATCATTATGGCATCCTAGAACCAAATCTCAACTGTGTATGGTCAGCTACATTGATCTTGTCACTCTATTGAACTTCATGACTATCATTAATAATATTCAAATTAAAAACATTGGTATTTGGTTCTTTGTATTGTGAGAGCATCTATATATGATCATTTGGACTTTTATTTTGTGGCGATGATGGTAGTTTCAGAGGAAAACAGAATTGTGTGAAAATGAAGGCCAAGTTTTTGTGCATATACTAATATACATGCATCTTTTAGCAAGAAGTCTATTGTATGCATGTATGGTATGTTTACTCTGCCATGTTTTTCAGGGTTGCCACACTACTTTGTATGGAAAATGGAAGTGCTTGCTTGAAATCTATTCCCATGAGTGGTGTGCTGCATGATTCTGATATTGGTTCTCAAATGTCATTCAATGTATGCTCCAATGGTAAAATATTATGCAGTTCATTGGCTAAAAGTGAGAATTTTGCCTTGTTTGGAGGGTAAGCACTGATTAGTTGTGTAATCTTGTATGCTTTTCCTTGCATTGTCTTTAATGGATTTAAAATTGCATTCCATGGAAGTTATCTTACTAGTTTGTGTTTAAATATTTGTCTCAGGAAGGGTGTCGAAGTAAATACATGGGATCTTGGAAACTGCACCCGAATCTGGACTGCAAAATCTGTGAGTCATTGTATTCTTTTGTGTGCATAATAGAAATGAAAATTCTACTGTATATCATTGACTGAGAAGTTCCTGTTTTCTTCTTGTTCTCTATGAAGCCTCGTCCTAATAGCCTTGGTTTATCCCCTCCTCCTTGGTTTACTGCTGCTGCATTTTTAAATGAAGAAGATCATCGAAAAATTGCTGCCGGCACAAACAATCATCAGGTATCATCGGAACTTCTGTCAAGTGCTAAAGCCTAAAGGGATTTGCTAATATTTGGAGCATAATCTTTCTCTGAAGTTTACTCTCTTATAAGTTTGCCTGTCATTATTTTCCTTCATCTTTAACATATGAAGCTTTGCAGCCAATTTGAATTATTGCTCTTGTTTAAATGTTGTACTGTTTGGTCTATCCTTTGTTAATTTTTTTTATATTTTTTTTGGTGGAATGAAGAATGATAACCTGCTCTTATCATTCTCCACGAGTATTTGATAATCTGTTCTTATTTTTCGAAATCTGTTTTTTCTGATAGGTTCGTCTTTATGATACCTCAGCGCAAAGGCGGCCTGTTATGTCTGTTGACTATAGGGAAACTCCAATCAAGGCAGTCTGTCCGGACCTACATGGTTATAAAGTTTATGTTGGTAATGCTTATGGTGACCTTGGTTCCTTTGACATAAGAACAGGTAAAAGTGATAGTTTGCTAATTATTCCATAGCTACGGTGTTAAATATGTGCAGCAGCTTCTTATATCTTTCCGTTTATTTATTGTTGTTGTTCATTTTTTTATTGTTGCATATCCATGATTAGATAGATGTATCCTAAATTAACATTTTTTTTATTTTCCCCTCTTAGCAAATCTTTTGTATTCCTATTGACATTTCCAAATACTCATCTTCTTGTTCCTGATCTAGCTTAAATCCTTTGAACAAAAATGTTTGTTTATTTCATTGTCTAGCACATTGATTTCTTTTGTTTCTTATGCTGTTTAACTTGTTGATCTTTTACTTAACCGGACTGAATCTGAGAGTTGCCTCATGAGTCATGACTACTGTAGGAACAGGCATAGGTTCCTAAGAGTTCCAAGGAAATTTAACATTCAACATGGACTATGAGTAACCAACTAGGATAACAAAAATATATGCTATGCCGTTGAAGTTCTGTTCACTAGTATATTAGTTTGCAATTAACAGAAACCTATTAGCAAGTACATAGTTCTTGAAGTTGTCTGCACGATGGTTTAATTGCTTTAGGGGCTTATTAAATGATTTGGATATTCCCAGTTCTGTTTGACTAATGGATACTTGCTCTTGTTTAGGCAATGCTATGATGTCCCATATGCCTACTCTGGTATTTTGACCCTCATGCATTTTTTAATTAACAATTGGGGTGCACGAGGACTTTTAATGAATTAGATTTTATTTCAAATACCAAATTAGCCTTACTTTGTTAAAAAAAAAATTGTTGCTTAAGCCAATATATGCTTCTTCTTCTAGTCAATTAATTGAAATAACGAGTCAAGTGTTTCCTTTAGTTGTAAATTTTAAATTTTGCAATATAAACAATTGTTTACTCGTGCTTATGTAACATTCTCACATATATATTTTTCTATCATATATTTTCTTTGTGAAATATTTTTATTTTGTTCAATTATTTTCTAGTATCTTTCACTTTAGTTCATTGGCTTGCACCATTTAGCAATACTTCTATTCTTTCATCCTAGACTATACAAATCAGTTTGCTTGAAAAATTGATATGTCACCTGTTGATTCCAAATAACTAGGATTCCGTTCTTGAGAATCAATTGTAGTAGTGACTAAATGGCAATAAATTTCAGGAAAATTGCTTGGAGGTTTTACTGGCAAGTGCTCTGGAAGCATCAGATCTGTAAGAAAACATCCAGAACTTTCGGTAATAGCATCTTGTGGTAAGAGCTATATCTTATATTCTCCTTGATTGTGGTCCTTAATCTCATCATTTTTTCATTAGTAAAACTGTAAAAGAACTACTTGCTACAACTGTTGCATCTTGGAAAAATATTTCAAAGACATGTAGTTGGTTAATTGGCGATTTGTCTCAAATTCTGTGTAATATTAGAGTCTTCTATGTTATAATTTCTTTGTAAAACATAAAAGGAAAATATTGTTTTTTATTTGGTCTGCATGATTTTCCACTTAGACAAGGGATAACATACCAAGGCATCTGCCTATTGGTAGTACTTAATGTTCTAAGGCCATAATCCAGCGACCACACCAACCATCCATTTTATGAGGCATTAAGCTTAGCTAACCTTCATGAGTACATTGAATACAATTCAATCATTTGTTGGAGGAATCAAAAGCTAGCTAAGATCATTAAATACCATGAGCCAAGCTATGACAATTAACAAGGCATTCAGACCTAGTCCCTTTTTCTGTGGCAAAGTCCTATTGCTGAGAATGGCCAGACTGTTATTTGACTGTGGGAAGTAAGATAATAAATGATTTTTTTCCTACTTATTTAAAACCGATTCACAAGCATTTTTCGCTCCCACATTTTATGTAATCTCAAGTGGTGATTTTTTCAGCCTTTTTATTTTTTGGTTTGTAGGTTTAGACTGCTATTTGCGTGTCTGGGATACAAATACAAGGCAGCTTTTATCTACGGTATGTCTAACAGCAGTTTGAAATTGATTTTGTTGATACAGAAGTTTCAGAAATCATTAAATTTTGCCACTTCTTTTGGATATATAGTAATGCTGTGTGATTATGAAATTTGCAAGTTGCAAACATTATCTTTAAGACTAACTACCTTCAAATTGATTTGCAATTGTGGAATAAACTATCTAAATGATCAAATTTTCATCTCCGTTTGGAATTGCCATATCTCTGATTGCAGACTATGAACTGTGATAAAACTTATGATACTAGTTGTTACGCATATGGTTTTATGTGGCTTACTCTTGTAGCTCCTTTATACTATCTTGGTAGTTGCCAATCCTGTTGACTGCAGATGCAAACTTTTCCCTGTTTTGTTTTTATATTCCTTCCTCTTGTTTTCTTTCTGGTGCACACTTGAGGCACATATTCGGTCATGAGTCAAGCATCCCACAAGCATGATTATGAATGAACTAGGATGAACAGGCAATGATCAACTTCTCTGCTAGGTATCAGTTTTCTTGGCCGATAAGGCCTTGGAAATCATAAAGATATGAAAGCACATAGAACTTGCCTTCTCAAACCATTTATATTTTCCTTGTTGGTTATACACACTATTAAATATGTTCATTGATTGAATACTCCTCCCAAAAGTTAAAAATTGTCTTTATAACATCTGAAGATTGACTAATTTATGCAAGAAGTTTGCATGAAAACAAGGTAGCTGTATTTTGATTGCTTTGTATAATTCCCTTGATTATTGTTCATCTTATCATGAATAGGTCTTCCTCAAACAACATCTCACAAATGTGATATTTGACTCACATTTTTCATATGAAGGTATCCTCCATTAATCCTGATAGTTTTTAACTTCTGCTATAAAGTTATTTTTAATTTAACCAGACAGCAATCAATTCCGTCAGGCCATTTGATAAGTCTGTACTGTTAGCTTCATTTTTAAAATTTTTTTGTTTGGAGTAGAACTGCCATGTTGAAAAAAGACCTTCATTTACCTTCAAGGGTTGTTTAGAATTTATGGAATAAGTTGATACCCACAATCCCATGTCAACATTTTGTCATAATTTACTTGATCAACATGCTGCAATGGTATTTCATGTCTTAGACATGGATGCCGAATGTTGATCTTTATCCGACACATGGATTTAAAAAATCCATATGGGTATCAGCTATTACAAAACATAGGAAGAGACTGTAATTGACTGTATTGGATCAACATTATAAGTCGTATCAAAATCGTCAAGAGAAATTAAAAATAACATAAAACAGTAATCTTACAAATGAAATTACTTTAGTGATAGAAGAAGTTTTAGTTTAGTAACTTAGGTAGCTTCATTCCCACTAAAATGTGGATGGAGGATAGAAGCCTTCATGCTTCTTAATAACTTGCAATATTCAAATCTATGAAATTACTTTTAATTAAAAAAGAGCAGCAGCCTGGTGCACGAATCTCTCACTAATGTGGAGTCCCAGAGAAAAGTTTATCGTACGTAGTCTTATCTTAAACTTGTGATCTCTAAATCATACGATAATAATTTTATCACCGTACCAAGGCTCTTCTTTCTCTGAAAGTATTTTTAATTCGTTAATAAAAACTGGTCTTTCATTTTTACTCACCTATTTCAACATATCTAATAATCCCTTTCTAAACATGTTCTCATCATCAACTTATTTTTTTGTTATGCTATCGTTTAGTGGAGGAGCTACACCAAAGTGTTCTGAAATTTACTTTTTATTTATTTATTTCTGCAATCCCAAATATTCATCTTTATTATATTAACTTTTTGTTTGTATTATTTCCTATCTCTCAAATTCTAACAAATAAGGTGTAGTTTCCTTTTATAACGATGGATTCTCCCATCTTTTTGTATGAATACTACATTTCATTATCGTTCATTATGCAAAGTTATATATCATAGGGGTGCTTGCCACTAAATTATCATTTAGTCATAGAGTGAACATTGTAACTCAGTAGCTTGTCGGTAAACTAGAAGGGAAGCCTTGGCGCAATGGTAAAGTTGCTGTTTTGTGACCTAGAGGTCGCGAGTTTAAATCCTGCAAACAGCCTCTTGTAAAAAAAAAAAAAAAAAAGTAAGTTTGCGTATAATGGATCCTTCTCTGGATCCCGCATGGCGAGAGCTTCGTGCACCGGACTGCCCTTTTTTTTTTTCTTAGGTTGTCAGTAAACTGGCTGACTTCTTTTTATTCTTCTGGTGCATTTATTTAGTGTCTGACATATTCTTTATAGGTCCAGTCGGTAATCGACATGACCAACCAAGTGCGAACCAGGCACACAGTGATGATAATGCTGGTGATGGTGAGTCTGTAGAGTATGAGGAACTGCCTAGCTTTCGTGGCAGCGAGGCATTAAAAATGCGCAAACCAAGCAAAACCAAGAAACTAGACGAAGAGGAATTGCCGATCACCAGCAGCGATGGTCAAGTTTACGAAACTAAGAGGACGAATCAAATCAAGAAAAGAAGTAAGATTAGAAGCCAACAAGATGATGAAGATGGAACAGGTGAAACCACCACTCAATCTGAGGCTGAAGATGGCGAAATGCTCCCAAACCAGCAAAAATCTTC
>JBAMHZ010000072.1:2668320-2680481 GCA_037177395.1 Alpinia galanga
TTCAAGTGTAAGCCTCTAACGGTGGAGTTTGAGCTGTCAATTTTACTGGAACATCTATCAATCCCACTACTCTCTTGATTTATCTTGGTAGATGGTATATCGTTGCAATGGGCAACGATAATCCCCGATGAGATTAATTCTCTTGAAAAATAAATATCCATACACTTATAAGAGGTCGTTTGGTCATTATAATTTATCCTCTCTAGATTCCGTGGAACAGATCTAAAGAGACATCTAAGATAAACGTTGTCATCTTTTACTGTTATATAATATAATTTATACATATTCAAAAATTAATTTTTAAAATATTTATTTCATTTGAGATTTGAATATTAATTTTCTTATCGTTAGTCTGAGATTAAAAAAACATACAAATCTGAAAAATAATTTTCTTTTTACAAAACCCATAGAAATGGTTAATCACTCTAAAACTAATTTAGAGCAATACAATTAACGTCTCAAGCGAACGTGCATCGTATATAAATTTATTAGTGGTTAAGTTGATAAATTCTAATCTTTTATACGGTGCATAATTGTACATAAATTTATTAGACTTAAGTTTTCCAACAAAATATAAATAGACGTTTTTTTGGCTGCTTGGAGGCAGTACACATTCATCCACCACGTGGCACATGCAGGTCCGGACAGGTGGATAATAATTAAATAAAAATAAAATGAATGAAGGAAATGGTTGCTAGTGGCCTCTTGTGTTTGTTTTTTACATGAACAAGGTAGGTTTTGTTCCTCGAATAAAACTTTGAGAAATGTATTATAAAAAAAAAATATGAGCTGTTTTTTTTTTAGCTGGCATTAGAATATCTGAACCTTCGACTCAATTAATTCTTAGGATGATTAGTCATGCTGCACGATCCTTCAGTGATGCCCCTTTAACAGCTACGTCAAAAGAGATCGAAGTCTTAGTAAATCTCCACCAACTACCTGGGTAAATTAAAGAAGTACTCGCAGCTTTAGCGGATCAATTTAGACTTCACAATCGCATCATCCCTGAAAGGTTATTTAACAGTAAAATCGTACTTCATATGTTAGGTAAACTCCTACATAGAGGGTCGTCTCTATGAATTTTTTAAAAATTTATCACCGCACTACACCTCAGCAGAAGATCGAATTGTATTTTTCTATGACACGTCTCAATGTCTTTACCACTACACTATGCTCTTAGAGGCCCACATTAATGCTCCTTTCAATTATCTCCATGGAGGAGAGAAGTAAATCAAAAGTTCAATTGACATGTGCACGAGAAATGACTCTCATCGATCCAAAGTCACCTCTTTAAAAATTAATCCCTACTTATTGCGGATATATTTCTGTGTACTTATTAAGAACTTTAAAAAAAGTATTATAATTTTAAGGGATGGTTAACTTAATAATTTATTATATTTCTTTTTGATTTTATTTTCTGATAAAAGTAGGAGAGATTTGCACATTGAAGATGGTGCATGTATCCAAACAGTCAGTGCCAAACATATCAAGTAATTCTGAGACCGGGGAAAAGAAAAGGCTGCAATTGGTCATTTCATATCCATCAGTAGGCACATGACATTTTAAAAATTACAATTAGTTTTTATTTTTTTTATTTTTGGATATTGTGCAAGTGATGTATATGACAACTACTTTTGCAGAGAACCTGCATATGGTCTGCTGTTGTCAAACTTGATCTTAAGTTCCAGCTTAAGCAAAAGTGGGGGCCTCCATTGCGTTTTTGTTTTTGTTTTTTTTCTTTCAATTTCTATCTTTATTTTTATTTTCTCAAAATTGTGAGCAATCTTTGGGTTAAAAAAAAAACAATCTTGAGTGAAATATTATGTGAGATTCAAAAATTATCATTTTTCATGTAACAAACCAATGTTCGACAGAAAAATAAAAATAAAACACAGATTAATTTAAAAATTAATTAAATGAACAAAAAATTTTAAAAAAATGAAAATTATGAACTATTATGCTCATGGACAATATACATAAGCTGATGAATCATCATATTCTTCAATAAAATCCTTATCAAATTTAAAAATAAATACATTTTGTAAAATTAAACTCACTGATTAACCAAATAAAATTATAAAATATAAAAATTTTAATCGATCAAACACACTCAAATTAAAAGTTCGATAATATCACACCAAAAGAAATTAAACTGAACTTGAACAACCATTTTAGCAGCTTAGTTAATTTTAAACTCAGCTCAGCTTAACTTATTTACCGTAACAAATAATCTTGAACAACACAAAGCTTAATTTAGCTTAACTAATTTACAGTCCTATGGCTTGCATGAACAAATCTAGGGTTGTGCTCATGTCATACCATGGGCGGCTATGCCTGTAGCCATCTCTACAACCAAACCAATATGAGAGTTGGGTCCTAAGAAATCTTAGAAGAAAACATAATATCACAGAATTGAATGTCCATTTGTGCTTGGGACAACCTGCATTTCCACCCCCCACCCCCGCTTTTTTTTAGGTTTACATAGAAAAACCAATTCTCCGACAACAGAATTACATCTGGATGATGAATCGCCTAGACATAAAATTTACAGGTGGTTGAAACAAAAATTAGCTCATTAGAAATTTACTGACAAGATAAACAACTAGTGTCAATCAACAAGTGTGTGTCTGCAAAACTCGAGCTAAAGCCACAGACAAGGCGATTGTCATCTTATAGAAAAAGTATATACAAAAGTGTTTGAGACGACCAACCTGACCGTGTATCCTTGGGAGCTGATGCTACTTGAGTTCTTCACAGGGCATTACTCCACATTTTGCATTCGCCAAACAGGATGCAATTTGGGCTCCAAATGTAAATCAACATCTATATGTGGTGTCGAGCAATAATCTGCATATTGTCAAAGTTAATTGTCTGATCAAACGTCTGTCCTTGGGAGCTCATAATCTTGATGAGATAAGGTGATTGGAGTAGGCGGCAATGTAGACTCATAGGAAAATTATTGTTTTTAACTCGTTGTCGGTGTGCTGGCAGTGCAACTCTTAATTACCAAACCAATGTAGCTCCAAACCTTATCAAGCAATGATAGAGTATCACCAAGCAACTTATGGTTCCAGGGGCAGAGCATGTCTAACTGCTCAATGCAATGCAGAATAGACACTCACTCAAAACATATACCAAGTTTTATGCAAATAAACATTCATTCATCCCCATAGTCCTTTGCAAAGATCTTGATTCTCTGTTTGAGATTCTGCACAAATTCACAAGTTTAGAGAAAAAATTGTAAGCAAGATATGAACTCCATGTAATAAATCACTAGCAGAGAACTGTTTTGATCTTCAAGATATATGGGATGGTGGAACAGAGAATGTCAAATGAAGGGATGTATTAATCAACAGTAAAATCGAACCTTCAGTTCTTCGTGCAGCAATGTGAAGACCCTTTTCATCTGTTTGTTCCTCTGAAATATCAAGGCCAGAACAAATTTAGTGCTAAACCACACCATTTCTTAAGAAAACACACATTCATTGCTTGTGGTTACAAACTAGCAAGAGTTACATTAGTGATACAAGGTAGAAAGCTAGAAAGTAATCCATAGATCAATTTACATGGACATACATTAGCCACTCCATATGCAAATAGCACACTTGAGAATAAGGTCTTATAGAACCTTCCAAATCAACAAATGTGTGGCATGACAACAGTATCCATTCTCCCACATACAAATTCAAGATTACATTAAGCATGATACTACAAGATTGGCATAGAATTATGTTGATATTCAATGATTATTTTAGTTTCTGACATTCAGTCATCTTGACCAAAAACTAGAAGCATTGACTTTTCTTTAAGGGTGGTCTGTTTGGGAGGAGGTGAGGGAAGGGTAAATAAAGGAAGGAAAATTTTAAACCTTATTTGGGAGGGGGTAAAGGAAGGGTAAATAAGGGGAGGAAAATTTTAAACCTTGTTTGGTAAGGAGTGAGAGAAGGGAAAGGAAGGGTAAGTTTTAACCTTCTTTATCCATGAAAAGGAAAATTTTCTTACACCCGAATTTGAGGTGTAAGTTTTAACCCTCTTCCCTTCCCTTCCCTTCCATTCCCCTTCCATTAATGAACCTTTCCACACCTCCTCCCAAACAGACCCTAACTGTTAACAAAGCAAAGATCATGATTAAGCATAATTTCTTTCAGAAATATTTGATGACAAAGTACAAGAAGTCTACCTCACAATCATGGTGATACATATCTCTCAACTTTTCAACAAGATTATTATATTGTTTTCTATCTCGTTCTTTAGCAACTTCAAGGTCATTGCCAACTTGAAGGAATTGATTCCTGCATTACAAAAAAATTCAATTTAGAAATGAAAGCATTCATTGCACATTAAAGCTTTGCTCATAATGGACAATTAAGAGAATTTCAGGATCCTTAAGCAGTTCTTTAGACAACGTTTACTATGAAGTGGATAATTATGAACTTCAGTACCTAATTTTCTCCAAGTTCTTGTACAAGTAGCAGTATACTTCGTACTTCTCTTGGAACTCCTGGACATATAGCTGATACCTGCTTCAATTTATTAGTCAAGAAAGAAAGAATTTAAAAGCAACAAAATAGATGAGTGCAAACAAGATAATTAAAACTAATATATAAATTTATAAAAGAATGCAACCCTCATGTCAAGGTAAAAATTGATGGAATGCAAAATATTAAAATTTCCACTTTAACAAGCAAAAGAAGACTGAATTTTCCATCTTTATTTCCTAAATTGAAAAATAACATCAACAGTAATCCAAGAGCTTGACTTCAAGTATCTTCACATCGTGATGTCAGGCACTTCTCATTATTTTAAACCCCTAAATAAACATTTTTCCTAAAAAAATATCATTCTATTTTTAGACATTTATTAGCCACCGAGTAAGCAACCAAATATAGTCATGTCAATGGAGAATATGAAACTGCACGTAAAACTACTGTAGGCCTCATGAAGCCAAGAAACCTGATATCTAAATCAGCTTAAATTTAAGTATAAATTGTAGCTCTGTAAGTAAGAACTTATGTGGATGAAAGACAGAAGACATTCTTCTGCATGCATGGAATAAGATGCTGGTTTTTGATAGTAGATGTCTATTACTTTCAATTTGCACATACAGCAAATGACATGCTAATTCTAACATAATTACTAGAATTCTTGATTTCATAACTTAAATCTACAATAGTAATAACTTACTGTGAAAAGTCCTTTATTGGGCCCTTGAGTTCTGGTTCAACTTTGTCGTATTTTGAATAACATGAATTATCATCATCATCAGAAGAAGAATCCCTCATATTCCTGTCATCATTCATCATCAGAACATTTCTCTTACTTTGTTCTGAGGCACTTGATTTCTGCTGTCTCTCACCATTCAAGTGACCAGTCTGGCCACCATTCTTGTTATCAGGCTGTGGCAACATGCTAGCACGAATTTTTTTGGAAGCATTTGAATAATTTTCCTGATCAATTCTGTGGCCCATTCGCTTTCCATTTCTTGCAGCTGTTTCTGCAGAAACATCCCAGTAAGCAGCCTCAGAATCACTGTTATCCAATCTTGGCAACTCATGGTTGAGGATAGTTGCTCATGGTTGTGGCTTTCCAGACTTAGTTGAATCAGAGAAGCGCTCTACAGGTTCTCTTCTCTGAAGCACATGATTTCCTTGACCTGCACCTTTAGGACTGGGTGATGATTGCTTCTTTGAACCAGAAAAGGTATTCATCATAGCTCTTCCCTTGTTGATTTCAAAGTCTGAATTAGTCATGCCTCTTCCCTTGCTTACTTCTAAATCTGTACCATCATTAGTACTAGCTTTGTTATCCAATGTCTTGAAAGAACCTATTCTATCCAGTTGTCTCTTAACCTCCACAGCCTCTTCAGCAAGCCCTGGAGTCTCACGAAATTCACCCAATTCCAAATCCGAAATCTCTCTTCGGAGCAAAGGTCCCTTGGTGCCTGCACTCATAGACTTTTCAGCAGCAGATGTTTGCTTACCAAATTGCAGTCCATTAGTCACACCTTTCGCAAGGTATCTCTCCCTTGTATCACTGACACCGCTTCTTGTATCCTTCTGCATTTTTTCCTTTAAGTTAGATAGGTTTTCACGGGCATGGAGATTCTTATCCATGTTATCTCGACCAACTTCTACATATCGGTTTCCAGTTTTTTCAGTGGCTTTGCCAGCTTTTAAATCTGAACCTTTCTTCCTACTGAGATCTCCAATTTCTTTACCAGAATGCTCAAGATCGAAAGCTGAAGCAACATCAGGATTTGGATCAATTCTTCCATAGTTATGTGTATTCTTTCCACCCTGCAAAATATCATCTAACGGCATTGCATTGTAACCATTAGGCTTGGAGCCTTCGGGGGATTCATGTTGCACACTATCAAATAAATTAACATCTACTTTTCTCAAAGACATTGCTTCAGCAGACCTTGCAGTTTTTGCCCTTTTACCACTTCCTGCTCTCCCTTCAGAGTTTTCTGAGTTGATAGTCTTTCTGGCCTTCTGTTTGGTAAATTTTCCACTACTATCTGATAGATCATGATGGGGCCTGTCTTTCATGATGGTTTTCCTCTCATTGTTGCTTGACTTAAGGATTGGGTCATTTACATCATCTAAAGAATAATCACCAAATGACATTTGCTGCTTCTGCAATTGCTTTCCATCATAATGTGAAGTAGAGAATCCCTTTGCAGAGATATGAATATTTTCAGCTGCTTCAGGATTTTCAAAGAGTTCAATGTTCCTATGAGGAGAGCAATCACTAGGATCGACTGTTTCAGTCATCTCATCCATTCTATTAAGTTCATTCAAATCAAAAGGTATTGAAACTTGAGCTTCTTGATCAATTCTAATCTCGTTTTTCTCATGATCATCCTCAGTCACTGCTTTATGCACATCCATCTCTCTTTCATTGTCACTGGAAATTATATCCACATCAACATCAGATACCTCCTTGCTGCTGGAATCATCACTGTCACTGTCAGAACTGCTAGCCCTACTTTGACTACCACTGTCACTTC
Source organism: Alpinia galanga (assembly GCA_037177395.1). Lineage (NCBI taxonomy): Eukaryota > Viridiplantae > Streptophyta > Magnoliopsida > Zingiberales > Zingiberaceae > Alpinia > Alpinia galanga. Next base: position 2,675,333 of record JBAMHZ010000072.1, read on the forward strand.
CACTGCCACTGCTCTCACTCTCACTATCACTGTCACTTCCACTTTCACTGGAGCTGCATGCTCGACCTTGACTATCATTGTCAGTCTTGACATGTTCGAGAAAGAGCTCCTGAGCACTTTCTACCATGTCAGTATTCCCAAGGATATCTAGTTCTTCTTCTAGATTCACATCTGGACTTTGCTGTTCAATTTTCTCATTTGAGAATTTCTCTTCATGGACTACCTCAGCTGCCAAGGTCTGGTCATGTGGACTGTCAGGAGAACTGCAAAAGAGTGGGAAATTTATGGCGTAAATAGCTAAAAGATAAGAAATTAAAAAGGTTTGCCAAGTGCATTATAAGGGAATTTTCTTGGAGTAACAAAAGAAAAGACAATGAACCGTTATAAGGAATAAGTAAGATCGTCATCATACACCACAAGGTACAAAAGGTCGAGTATGGAGCATAAGATTTTCAATATGGAGCCTGTATATTGCCATATGAACTAGAGCCTGTATATCCACAATTATAAAGGATGCCAGAAGATGGCTAAGTATACAGTACAACTGTTATTCACAAAATGGGGCCTGAATATTGCCACAGTGCATGACAGGCATCAGTATGCTTTCCTGGTGTCTCAAAACTCATGATCAGAAAGGCATGGACAATCAGTACACAAGGGTGGCATAAATAATGAAGGAAATATGGCATGATCGGGAGAGCTGTAGGCAAATGCTTACCATTGGAAAGACATTAAAATAACCACCACTAACCATTTTGGAAGAAGGGATCACTGAGAATAATGTTTGAAAAATCAAAACGTAAAGGCTAAAATAAAGAGACTATCATGACCGCTTAGATTAACATGTAATGCTAACTGTAAAATTAACCATGTTTCATGGAAAATAATAATATAAAAAAGGTTAAATAGCAAAGATAACCACAAAGCAGTGAGATATAAGTAAGATTACCAGGAGCAATAAAAAAAATAATATGTCAACATTTGTTAACAATTAGAATTAGGTGTATCCTCTTAATCGAGGATTAAACCAATGAGATAAACTAAGCTTAAATGTTGTAAATATTATTTGAAGAACTATAGAAGGTATAATTAGATCGTAGAAGATATAGCTAGATGTTTTACATCAAGTAGAAAACATGGTGTTAAGACTAGGGGGAGGGAAACCAAAGAAGATTTTATTTGAAACAATAAAATGAAAATTGGATGGCCATAGTATTATAAGAAGCTATGTTCTTATACATCGCTAAAAGTTCCATATAGTCAACTCTAAAGTAATTGAACCTTATCATCAGTTGGTGTTGATGCTTAACCAAACCCCCTTTTATATATTCCCAAAATAACAACAACCAAGTCTTATCCTACTAGATGTGGTTGAGCCATTTAGATATTTTGAAAATGTGATAAAATTGCAGAGAGAAAAAACTCATCATTTGTTGCAGTTTGTCTTCAATATCAACATTACAAGATACTGATAATGATAAGGCAGTTGGCGTTACTATCCATAACAATCATGAAAAGAAAGCCTTACCTCAAAGGAAGATTATTGCAAGAGCCACAGGGAAACTTCCAAAATAGATTAAATAACTATATGAACCAAATATAGTTAACAAACTTTGCCAATTGCAAACCAATAAGCTTTGAAACAACACAGTTCTCATTTAGCTTTCCATAAGTTGCCAAAGAAGAAAAACAACAAAGAAAGGAATATTTGGTATTTCTTCACTAAATTATTATTTGAGAATACAATGATAATTATCTCTTTGACTTTAAGTAAATTCACACCATAAACACAACATGAAACCAGTCTGTCAAATGATAGAAAATGGTGATCCAAATATAAAAGGAAATTTGATCAAGAAACAAACTCCAAGTCTACATAAAAACAACTATGCTTCAAAAATGGGGTTTTTTAGTTCAAAGATCCTCATGATGATGAGGCTGCTCCAAAAGATCCATCACTAAAATTGTGATTATTTTTTACCTTTTCATTGTGAATTATTATACTCAACTATTTGTAAACCCAAACTAGAGAAAGATCAAGATTTTCCATTCTGCTAATGAAGCAAACAAGTAAACCAAAGAATTAATTGATTGCAAAACAATTTATGAGATTTACCTTCCAAAGTTAGGTGCTTGTTGATTGACACTTTCCAACTCCACTCCAGATTTCAAAAAGTACCTACCTGGAGCTTGAAAAGTTGCAATCTGTAGAAAAAGAAGGTGATATAACAGGCAGTTCATAGATGTAATTGCCTGTGTAAACAATTGATCTTACATCTTTTATGATGCCTTCAAACTTCTTAGAAGAGGTTGACAGTCTCTCTCCCACTGCTTTCTCCAAAGCCTGAAAATCAAATTATACAAATAAGCTCCATGTGTCCAATAAAAGGAATTTTATATGCTGTCTAAATTTAAAATAATAAAACAAAAAACTAAAATAGCTTTAGTAAAGAATTTAAACAAAAAAGAAAAAGAATGGTTTGCATATGATTTTAATTGACTTTTAAAAAGTTATGATAAGATCCCTAAACGATCAATGTGGTGGGGTAAGAACAAAATGCCAAATAATTGTATTTATGCAATAAAGAACATGTGATAACAAGCCACTAATGTTAAAGTTACTAGGAGTGTCGCTAATGATTTTCTTGTAATTGCAAGTTTACTTCAAGAACCAACTCCAAGTCCAAGTTCCTTTCCCGGGACCCCGCATGGCGGGAGCTTCATGCACCGAACTGCCCTTTTACTAGACAAACTCACCAATTCATACAAAATAAACCTTCTTAATATGTGTTATTCATAGATTATTAGAGTATTAGGTTAATTGGGTTATTGGTGTTAGTTTCACATTAAGATTTTAAATATTATATTTTTTTTTAGGTCGAGTCTATAAATATTACGTAAATGTCTCTTTACAATATATGAAATGTGATTTCCCCCTCAAAATTAGCATGATATTAGCAGCATCCATTATGATCTAGGGTTTCCAAAATTGGCCCCTTGAGGGGAGGACACTAACAATGGCAATCCATCCATTTTCCAGGTGAACTGTGAAGACGATGCATTCATTGTCTTTTCTCAAACTCTAGTAGAACTTACACAGGCCCTTGATTCTGATCACAAAGTATACCCACAATCATGGTGCTCAACAACAATCCATCCTTGATCACAATATTCACGTAGCGCCGTTTGCAACTTTGACAATCATGGTGCCATCTTGTTCATCAGCACAAGTCACCATCAAGCCCTATTCTCTCTACACCTGGCTATCATTTTCTTCATCTTTCCCATCTTTATCTTTTCTCCATAATCTTTTGATCTACTCTATTATATTTACATGCTGTGCATGCAACTCTTAAATCCAATGACACTATACTAAGAAAATAATTTCTCATTTTCTACTCTCTAAAAGGGTCAAGTTGTGCTCTCTATCTCCAACAAAAATTTGAATAAAGAAAACATCTCGTTTTCATTTTGCTATTGCTAGCAAATGGTTGAGTTGTGATTTCTATCTTTAGTGGAGACTTAAATAGATAGAAAATCACATTCACATTTTGTCAAGATCCTCTAGTATTTTTCTTTTCCATTGGTTTATCACATGATATTACATGCATCTCTTAAGGGAGAAACCCACTCGAAAGATTTGTTCTTTGATATTTATCTTCATCTTTTTATCTTTTTTATTCTCTCTTTCTTGATGTGTTGATCTAAGGCTGAAGGGACCTTCACTTACGTGTCCTATCAACAATTTCAAAAGCTCTGATGATCTATGTTTGAAGGGAATCAAGGGATCATTAGTTGCATGATCTATTAGCAATTTCCAAAGCTTTGCCTAGTTATATTTTCATTTTCATAATCATGGTGTTGGTTAGTGTTATCTTTTTAAATTTATGAAAATTTCTCTAGTTTAGTAACAGCCATTTAGCTTAAGAGAGAGTATTAAGAGCATTAAGTTATATTAATATAGTTGTTGGTATAGTGGCTTTAGTCCCACAATAGTATTTTGAATTTAGGATTTTTAAAGTAGGTTCATAAATCTTATGTAAATGTCTTACAATTTAATGCAACATAAAATATTCTTCCCTAACTGCACATGAATAATATATGGTAATTGAATATATTGTAAATAACTTAAACTCAAAGTTTGAATGTGGAGGATTATTAAAAACTAAAGATTTGAAGTAGAACTATAAAAAAAATGAAGGACTAAAATATAATTTTAGTAATAATCTAGAAAATAAACAATGGATCATAGATGAACATGAAATTAGTTTTACATATTTTTGGATCTATTAATCAAGAAGGTAAATATTGATGAAGATATCATTAAAGGGTAAAGAGTGAGTGGTGAAAAGCAATGGAGCACTTTAAGATCTTATGTAATTGTTGTGTATCACTTATATACTATGGTGTGACTGTTCGTATGTTTGAAAAAAAAAATTTAATAAAAATGAAAAATGCTAAGTTAAATATGTGGATCTATCAAGGAATTTTAAAAAAAATAGTACTAACTGAGAGCAAGCATGTGTAGTTCTAATAGGTGATAAATTTGGCATTTCATGAGATGAACAAAGAAGATTAAAAACACTAGAGGCTCGAAAAAATTGGCAAAAGTAGGTTCAAGTTCAGTGGAAATATAAGAAATCAAAATCTAGTTAAAATAAATGTAACAATGGATAGAATTGGTTCAAAATGATAAAGTTCGGTTGATTTAGACTACTTAAAAATTCAAGCAAACTAATTGTCAACAACATCTTCTAATTTTAAGGCAAGTGCATGATAGGGAAGAAGCTTTAATGATCACTCAAATTTGAGCACAAATCACTATATCTTGTGTGCTCTCGAAATTTTTCATGAGTTTAAGGGTAGTTAATTTAGCATGGTCGTAGCTCACAATACACAAACTCATGCCTTACTTATCTCTATCTCATTGTCAATCTAGACAGGTCCCTATCAATCAATACTCATCCTTTAAGAAAAAATGACTTTTCCACAATTAAGTGCAATATAATATGTATCTTTCTTACTAATAACAACAACAACAACAACCAAGTCTTATCCCATTAGGTGGGGTTAGCTATATGGATCCTTCTATGTCATTGAGCTCTATCTCCCACCATATCATCATTTATATTTAAATAAATTTTATCTT
>JBAMHZ010000072.1:2705849-2722529 GCA_037177395.1 Alpinia galanga
ATAGTGTCCAAGAACGGGAAGAAGTGAGGCTGTCACAGCATGACCTAGCGATAATTAACTTTCTCAAATCGCCAAATGAATTCGAGATTCCAGTTACTCAAAGCTAGATCATGCTGGCAGCTTCACTCGTTCCCTTGGACACTGCATATGAAGCCAAAAGGGAATATTGGGATCGAACGAGGAGGAGGAGGAGGAGGAGGGAGGAACACAATATACAATGCAACGAAACACTACGACTCCATGCAAATGTATTGCAGGTGAGAATTTATAGAGAGCCAAGAGGAGGCAGTGCATCTCATGCATGCATATAATTAACTAGGCAAATATTGGTTCACATGCAGTGATTAAAGCCAAAGCTGTAGGTGGTTGAGCAGCGTAAAGTGGAGAGAAGATATGAAGATTCATGGCTGGAAGTAGGATGGTAGGGGTTAGGGTTAGGGTTAGGGTGACAGTGTTACAGTGTTTAAGCGTAGATAGGGATTTACGTAGGGTTGCAGTGATGCATATGTAGAGAGGGCGGCATGTTGCAGGAGTAGTGAATTAGCTGAGCATATGTAGGGTACTTGATATATCGCATCCCATTGCAAATATATTATATGAGTGCAAAAAAAAAAAAAGTAAAAAAAAGGTAAGAAATAAAATGGAGATCGAGGTGGGCATCAAGTACGTTAAAAGGAGTGGGACATTAATTGAAGGCACAGGGATGCTCACTGTTTTGATGTGTGACCAGTGGATCATATTGCAGAGGTTTCTTGTGAGGCTTTTCAGAAACTCGATCGGTTCGTGAATTAATGATGGGCAACAATATATGATCAATATATCTTACAGACTGTACGTCCTGTCCTTTTTTTTCTTTTTAATCTGCCTCACACTTCAAATCCCAGAGTTATTTTTATTTGTTAATCTCCAAGTGACATCAAATTTATATTATCAATGTTAAATTAGAAAATACTTAGTTTAGTGCATGATGTACTTGAACTAACAACATCACATCCTGCTTAATTAGTAACATCTATACTTGAGTTCGATGACCAATGATTAATATAAGTCACCATCACATAATTGGAGGATCATTTAGAATTGTTTGGCAAAAGATTCTACAATCAAAAGACTTTTCTCTAGGATCATTAAATCTTGGCAAAAGAATACAAGAGTTATGTTTCTTTAGTTTAGAGGGGGGCAAATTTTTATTTTTGAAAGTTGTCGACACTAAAAAGGTTGAAAAAGTTTAGAAATAGTCTCGGCGAATAATGATATTTTGTAGTATCACAAGGAATCTATTTTATTCATTATGAACAGGCTATGAAAAGTGTAGATTGGATTTGGAACTTTGTAGGTTATATAACAATATAATGTCATAGAAGTTTAGGTGAAATGAAGTGTGGCAGAATTTATTATTTGCACGATCAGCCTCAATCAACTTCATGACCATGTACCCTTCATCCATGATCTCTAAACATCCACAAGCCAAATTAATGTGAAATAATCAATGTGATGACAGAAATTCATTCATACTCAGACTACTACCATTGCGATCCCAAAGCATTCTCACACTTGAATTTGGATCAATTTTATCCCCATCAAGATAAATTAGTTATTTCATTTTAAATCTACAGTAATCAAAAGGCAAGCTACGCCCTCAATTTGTTTTATTTAAAGTCGAAGTCTCATAATGCTATGGCTGAATGTTGGGAGTAACTTCGATATTCGCAAGCCAGTACCTCAGTGATTCTGTCATCTTGGGTTTCGAGTGCTGCTCTAGCGATGGATAACTGCTGGCTTCTTTACCACCAATGTATACCACTATCACCGATTGTACACACAAGTACAGGTGCTTAGGCCCTGCACTAAGATTAGCAAACTGTTAGAAGTAATAGCTAGAAATGAAGTGATCGCTCTCACACTGTGGGAAAGCAACCAAACAAAAAGGAATTAGACTAAGAATAACTAGTGGTAACAATATGAAACACATGAATTAATAATTACTCCCAACATAATCACCTACACATTATGTGCAGTATCCTAGCTTACAAATTACATTAAGGAATTACAAAAGGAAAATGGGGGTGCTAAGCAGCACCAATTTCCCTGTTTAAGTAGTCTATGAACATTCTCTTTGCGCTCTCTGCATCTGATGGTGGAGGAGGACCACTCAAACTGTATTGCCCTGTTAGCTTAATAAAGGTGCGTCGCAAGCTGCGAAGCTCAGGCAACCCGATTGGTCTACAAACATCTATGTAAACTGAAGTCAAGGATTTTACTATCAGAAATAATCCTCACAATAAGATATAACTGTGAAACAATCTAAGATCGACCTTCTCTCTTGTTTATGTGGAAGTAAATCCTGAAACTAGAAATAAAAGATTCATTAACTTTTATTAAGAGAATCTTGCAATAGTATGATTCAGCCATGTATTTACTAAGATTAATAACCATGAAATTTACCTCTTCAACACACAATATCTTCCATTATTAAATTATTGTCCACTTGGAATGGAATCATTTATTAGTTGAACCTTCAGATATCAAATTTGCAAATATGATATTATCATTAAACATGTGTAGTCAGTTACCAAGATGGCATACTAATAGGACCCATTGACTATAAATTTTAATTATTTGTATCCCACAAAAACAGCATACCATCATGACATAACTAATAGTAAACTTATGCTGAGTTATAGATGCATTGTTCAAAGTGTCCATAAGCATCCTAGCATCGAAAGTTTCTGCCCGTCTCTGGAAACTTTTTATATTCATCAATATCATCTAGGAAACTACCCACACAAACAACTCAAGTTGTTTTTCTAAATATTGCATCCGTTATTTATGACGAATAGTAATAGCAATGTGAAGAATTAAGTATGACTATCTTATGCATTTACGCTGTAAAATGACTTGCTGAATGTATTTTTATTACATAAAAATAGAGTGAATTAATTACTTGTGTGTGACCCTATGTGGACAAACTGAAGGTGATACCATGGGTAAATGTTCTAAAGTGAAAACATACATGAATTATTAATACCAATTTTGTCACATGGACATGCATAACTAGCAATAATTTCTTCGGTACAAAGGATATAATCAGCAAAATATGAGGAAAAAATAAATTCTGTTCGATCAATGAAAAATGAAAAATGAAAAAAAAAGGACAATATTAATCCAACAGACTAAAATTACACGTAATATATGCTGGGCAAGATTGAGATCAAGTTTGAATTATCATAAGGTAGAAAAATTTAACCAACAACTAAATTTAACAAAAGGATATGGCAGGTAAGGTATGGCCCATAAATATCCTATTACTTGATCCTGCAAACCCCTGAGATTGTGCTTCAATAATTATATTAATCACCTCCTGCAAACAAAAACAAGAAAGTCAAGCAGAATATTCTAACATTTTCAAAGAATGTCTAAAAAAGGACCTGAGTTGCCTTATCCATCTCATATAGGGAATTGGCATCTGTTGCACGAGCCTGAAAATTTTTCAAAAATCAAAATGAATAAAATATTCTACGAAGGGATTTATTGAGACCTATCAATATCGTAATTTATCTATACCAGAACTATCACAAAAATGCAATAATACATTGTAAAAAGATAAGAAAAAACAGTGTTACTTAGGTAGCCATACTGCCTACTTAAATAATTCCTGAACATTTTGTCTGATAAATTATGTTGGAAATATCTTGGGGAAAAAATACAAACCTGAATTTAAAACCATTTTATGTTCCTTCCGAGAACACAATTAAGTTCAGCACAGTCAGAATTTTTCAATTTTTAAGCTTTTAATAGCTACCTTTTTTAAAAAATTAAATTCAGGTTAGGATGGGCTTAAAGTGAAGATCAGAAATCTTCCACAAGCCTAAATGTCCCAAGTAAAATACCTAAGATCCAACTAACACGGATAAAATCCAAATTGTTTGATTAGGTCAGTTGGGTTTTTCACCACTACTGGCATCCACACAGGTCTTTAATAACAACAAGTGATGTTTTCTTCACAAAAAAGCTCCCTAGCGATTGAAGCCCAAGATATGTCAATAACACCCAGCTAAAAGTGGTAGAAGAACATGAAGTCCAAAGATGTTTTAATAACACCAAGTGATATTGATTGAAATCCCGAGTCATTGAAACCCCTACCCCACCCACCCAAAAGCTAAAAGGAAAGTTTTATAAGAACGTTGTACAAGTCATCATACTTTATTGATTGAAGTCTGGGTCAGAAGCAACACATTAAAATAAATATAAATTTAAAAAATAAAAAACTAACGTAGAGATAAAACATACTGACATGAGGGAACAATTAGGAATAACTCAATAGATGATAAAATAAATAAAGATTGAGATGATATGGACATGTCCAATGGCGACCTACAGATTCTATAGCTAGAAGAGTTAATCTATTATTGAAAATTATAAATGGTAGATGGAGAACAAAGAAATTGTTAATTAGTGTAATAAAAATTATTTTAATTGATTTAAATAGTATTAGAAATATAGCATAGCATAGAGCTCAATGAAATGATAAGATTAATATAGTCTTGGGAAAAACAAGTCTTGTTGAGGATGATTTATACGAGGTCCACAAGTGAAAATAATTTCCAGTTTGTTCCATCAGACCTAGAGATTAAACAACTCAGATTAAGGTATCCATAAAAGAATAAGCTTAAATACTTCCCGGCATGGAAATATAAACAAGTGTGATAAATGGTCTAAACCAATATGCTAGTGTGGAATCAAAACAAATTGAACCAATGAACCGATTTGGTTTGTTTTTATTCAATATACAGAAATTTTGTGGGAGAAAATTGTCTCCTAAAATGGCATTAAGTGGAGTGGAGGGAAGAAGAGATGCATGTTGATCAATCTATCAAGTAACTGTGGAACATTGTTTCAGTCACTAGCCATCTCCTCTCCTGCTCCAGTTCCAACTAGTACCATACAATTTCAGCTAGTATTTGATAATGGCAACAGAACATGAATGACTTTTTGGGTAGTAGACACACCAAACCTGTTTCACAATCAACTCTCCGTAGTGGAAGTGTTGATAATGAATTGATGAAAATTGTTGATTGTCGAGACCATGATTTTCCATTGGTTAAATCCAGTGGCTCATTGAGTGTAGGACGAAAATGATAATCACATGTAACCTAGAAAGCTAAAGTTGTGATGTTCAGTTATTAAAATATTGGACCAATAATGATAAACCAATATATCAAGAAAAGAATAGCTTTTGAAATCCGTCAACACCAATAGTGAAAGAAAAAGGGAAATCCTGTCAGTTTGTTGATATGATGGGGTACAAGATGTCAACATTAATACAAATACTTACAGTTTGAGTAGCAATGGTCGGTTGAAGAACTTTAACATCTCGGGTTTTTGAATCAATCTTTTTTGTAAGATATGATACAGCATCAGCAATTACCGATGATGACTGTGATATTCCATCTTAAAGGAGACCCAGAAAAAAATTATTAGAAAAAACAATATTAGTTATTCTCAAGACAGGCAAGAAAAGCAACAATATCCCAACAATTTGGTCAATGAGTTCTCTTTACAACATAGTCTATTTAACTTCTAAGATAGATGATAAGACATTTACTGAATTTTAACATTTTCAAAGCAAATGCATCTAGGACAGATAGAAAAAATCAGTAAAAGCTTAAACATTTAGGAAAGAAAATACAAAGAGAATGACTAACATAAATTAGGTTCTTCTCCATTTGCATTATATATAGAGCTTCCAGATGGAAACCATGCAAGGCAATAGAAAATTCACTGATAAAAAACAGTAAGAATTTTTTGTTTGCTTGCAAAAGAAACAAACTAACACTGTTTCAAAGTTCAAAATCTCAAGCTGTACCGAAGTTTTGGTCTTTAACTAGAATGATATTGTTTCAGTATGGGGTGCCGATGTTTCAATGCATAGTGCCGGTAATCGATTGGAGTTAAAAGAAAGAAGGATATGAAGCATAAGAATGAGACATTGTCTATGTTAAGCATAATTTTAAATCTTGCACCGTACTAGGCAAAACAATCGAAACATATCATTTTGATTAATTACTAAAATTTGATACCACTCAGCATCAGAGCATCCTCCAATTCTGAGTTGGCATAATTTCATCTCCTTTTACCTTCATCCTCCAATCTGTCACTGCACTATGCATCAGAGCATCGGCATAATTTTGGGATAATATTGTTTTGGCCAAAACTATAACATATCTTGAGATTTTGAACCTTGGTACCGAGTAATATCGAATTTTAGTGATTTACTAGAATGATACATTTCGACTGTTTTGCTTGGTACGGTACAATATTTCAAACCATTCCCTGTTTAAGATTTAGGATTATGCTGAGTTTAGTGTTTACTTGAATGAAAGTAGAATGGAAAATAAATGGCATTATTGATTTCTTTATTATATTTGGAAAGAAGAGGAGAGGAGGAAATTTAATTTCATCCAATTACTTCATTTTATCCCACCCAAATAGATGGAAGAGAAGGGAAAGGAAATTTAAGCCTCTAATAAGCACACCATGTGCAACTGTTGTGATTTTCTTTTTTCAATCTCATTCAAGTAAACAAGATGAATGGATCGGATAGAAGTACAATAATATAATTCATTTTCCCCTTCTTAAACTACTTCCTTTCCCTCCTGCTTCCTCCTCTCCAAGCAAATACAACAACACAGATTATGTCATTCTCCATCAAACACTAACAGATATGTCAATTTGTTACCTAAATACTTGGTTCATTTTTTTACAAGCAACAAGTACCTTTAGAAGGAAATAATTCAAAAAGTGGGGAATCCCAGCGGTTCCTTCTTTCAGGTTTCTCAAATCTCCGCACCAAATCCTCAAATCTGTAATACAAACATTTATGCATTCATAATTGTGTTTCATGTGGTAACAAATGGCAAAGTGTAAAGGAAAGAAAACAATGAAACGGCTTAAAAAATATCTTGGGAGTTCCAGACCAGCAACAAAATTAATTTGTGACAAAACATACATAAGACAACTCGGAATTGAAAATATCTACAACAACTTTTGTATTAAATTGTTTCATACAGGTTAAAACAATATAATGATTGGTATATAGAAAGTATATGAAATTGTCATGAAGCACAAGTGAAATAACAGAAAGAAATCTCTTCTCACATATTTGTTTCATATGATGATTCCCCCATTTCTTCCCGCATTCTATTCCATTGCCTACAGGTATCATCAGCAGTATCACAGAAGACCTGAAGATCAATTGTTAAGGCATGTTCAGTCTGGACATCAGGCTAAACTAATAAGAGACTGAAAAATCACAACACTAGTATCAGCCTTCTACTATCAACAAAACTGATAGCATGGCATTTTCCCTGGTCTAAGATGCAAGATTAAATTTGATTTAAATTTTATGAATGATTAATCTCCTTAAAACATTGTATCATAGAAAAACATGAGTCTTGACTTCAGTCTGTTCCATTGCAGTGATTAATCTCCTTAAACACTCTATGATAGAATACCCTTAGTCATGACTGCTGTAACACCTAAGCAGACAAATAAAATGAAAACAAAACTTCTGCTACATCTGTCTACAAGCAAATTCAGGATATAAAATTTAAGGATCCATTAGAATTATTAAATAGCACCTAGAGTAATGATGGAACTGCATGGGTAAACAGAAAAAGAATTCTTTCATATAAAGAAACGTGAGCCTGAATTTTCAAAAGATATTCATGCAACCTAATTAATCAAATCTGCAATGCCAACTCTCACTAAAATTTGATAATATTTCTCTGGTAAATAATCAATGAAATTTGGTAACCAACAATTTATTCGATATCACTTAGACTCGTACATCTGACATGTGATTTTCTCCAAATGGGGAGCAGAGGCTCAGCAAAAAAGGCACCAAATCTTGGGAAGGGAACATAACAAATTTATTTGTCAAGATTGATATATTTGGTTAGCTATTTAAGGGTCAAATTTTTTGAATTTAGTCAATTAGTACTGAACCCAAGTTGTTAGGGGGCTGGTTTGTTGCTCAATGGACTATTTGTGCCTAAACAGAAGAAATAAGGATTTCCAATGAACACAATTAGGCTTGAATTGGTTAGAACTCAAGTTGTGTTTACTTTGGACTTGAACCAAAGCTGAATCAGGTTTTTTAAGGTGAATCAAACTTGAACCAACTTTTACTGCACAAAAGATACTGATACAGTTCAGTGGTAAAAAAGGGAGTAGGATTTCTTTGATACAATAGACAGCATAACACTTATTCTGTTGCTTGCAATTCCCTGCCCTTACAACCTTCTTCCTCTTCTCATTGTTCAATTCTCAAGCCAGCCACCTAGACAACCCCCCATGTTAAGCAACTGATGCACTCCCCTTAATCCATGACCAAGAGATCTCAACACCTTCATTGCTTCAAGACATGGCAGCAGAGTACCAGATCTAATTTTCCACTCTATTTCTTCCTCCTTTCTCACTCTTGCATTTCTTCTTTATTTTTATTCTCCTACCCTCATTCTCCATTGGCTTCCTCTACTAGATTTGTTTGAGGAAATAAAGGAATCCACTTCCTTCAACTCATTTTAATGCATGTATCAGTGTCATGTCAATACAGGTACAGGAGAGGATTTCCCTAATTCTAACAAAGTGTATAACTACACATAAGTATCATCATAAGAATGCAATATATTATTTCTTGTTTTCATCCCAGTCCTTATCAGTGCCAGGAAAGACAATAATGCACAACAATCTCATTCATTTCCTAATCTGTAAAATATTTTACAAGAAAATCAGTCATCCCACAGCTAAACTAATATCACATTAGGAATTTCATGAGCAAATATATGGCTAGATAAGCCTAATGAGATTTTTCTTGAAGATAAGAGAGTAACATAAAAACGTATTAAAAAAATCATTACATAGTATTAATCTTTTTCAGTATTAACGCAACACTGGTCTAAAATAGTTAATTTAGTTAAGCTCACTAGAGTTGCATTAATAAATGATTACCACGCAATATCTTATTCCAGCAGCTCGAGCAAGGCACCACAGTTCATATCTATAACCCTGAGTATGAACACAAAATAAAGAAAAAACAAAAAAAACAAGGCATGAGTCAGTCATGTATCCCGACTTTTATACTGAACTTGCATTAGAAATTTTGAATTAAGCATTGAAATAATGAATAATACTCGACCAAGGAGATACTAAAATTATGGTACAGGAAAATTTTTTATTATGAATAACCTTTCCAATATCAAAGAAAATTTATTGAGAGTTATAAGAAAGATTAAGAATAATAGAAATTGAGTGCATGTCAATCCCCTTAGCAGAAAATACACAAGATGGGAGATACAGAATTAAAATTAAATGTCAGTTTAGTCAACTTTTCATGTTCAGAAAACAAACTTAAGGTCAGAGTAATTACAATATATAAGAATACTACTAGAAAAACATAACTAGACAAAAAACTCACACAGTCACGTAAATTTCAACTTAACAAATGTGTACTAGTTGATATGAAACAATAAGAAACCAAAGTTAAGTATTTTTTACTTTTAGATTAACATTGTTATTATGAGTTTACTAGTCATAACAGAATAGGAAATCTTAGACCATTTTTCAGGATAATAGACTATTTTAGAACTCGTTTTTAGTAGATTTGGTTAGTGTTGGGTCTATAAAACGAACAATAACTCTTTTGTTTAGAGCATCTCATTTTTAATGTTGTTGCAGACCCCTTAGTGAGTGCTTTCCGTTTTGTTAGTTCCATGGTGCTACATCATCATGCTAGTTAAGAACCCATATTATAAATTTGAATGATTTTATCACATGAAAAATGATTCCAAAACAGTTTTGGATAAAAACACTTGTCTTTAATGATGAGTGCATTGTTCTAGAGAAAAAAAAAATCAAAATGTGAACCAGTAGAAAGAAACTGACAAGAAAGATAAAATAGATAGTAATTCCAGACATGAGTCGGTTTAGCCAAGTTTGATAACAAGCATTAAGATCACAATAATAAATCATTCACCTTAATGTTGTTTAAAGAGTCGACAATTATGATGCTGTTTTTAGATAATGACCTATCAACTTCTGATCTAAGCACACCCCTCAGGTTTTTCTCCATTGGCATATCTACAAATAAAGACAGGAAGCATGTGAATAAGTTAAACAATTCCTGAATCAAGCATTAGATATTGAATTTTATTATATAGCATAGAGTTAGCTTGCACCAAAATCCATAATTAAGGGTAGATAACACAAAAAATGTTGTCTTGTTATATGGCTGCATGTCAAATAATGACTACATCATACAAAATCTAATGTTCTCAGCATCTTTCCTTTTTGAGGATACAAATTGCATCATTAGTGTTTGCAAATCTGTGTCTTTACAACAAAAACTATTTAAAAAAATAAATTTCAAGGAATCATATTAAATATCAAATAAAACATTTATGATACCTAAAAATTCAAGATATATAACAAGAAAATTGACACTAAAAAACATGGAGGCAAAACAATGATCTCGTGTGTTTTATTCCCAAAAATTGGAATCAATTTCTTTAACCCGAATTGTTCTTAGCCGTTTAATTCCTAAAATAACGGAACAATTGAATTTACCTTGGCAATGGAGAAACAAACCGTCCGGCTTGCAATAAGTTCTATTAGCAAATGTCAAGGAATACTTTGCTTTATTCTCAGGTAAAGATTTCTTTTCTCGAAAATATATATGTATATATTTTTCAAAGGGCGCAGAAGGGATACCGGCGTAGCTTTGGTTCCGACCAAGGTGGAGGAAGGCCTCGTCTATAATCCTCACCGACGGTTTGGGGTCGTCCACGGACTGGATAGCGTCGGCGAGGCAGCCGGCCGCCGTCGACTTACCGCTGCAAGGCTGCCCGCAGATCACCACGAGAGCCATCAAAAAGCAACAGAAAAACAACCCTAATCGCTTGAGATCGTGCAAGGGAAAGAGAGCGTAGATTTCACCGGGAGATTACACTGGCCGACTAATTAGAGTTATGAGGTTTTGATGGATAGTTGTAGAAAAATTTGATCGAGCCGAAAAAGCTTTGTATCAGATTTAGTCGAAGTAACTAGGGATTAACACAAACAATAATGAGGCCTGGGCCAATTGCATAAATACTTTAATAATTATAATATATTTAATAAACTAAAATCATAAATTTAAATATTGCGTGTAACAGTTGGTTTGGGAGGAGGCGCCGGAAAGGGAGGGAAGGGTAAATAAGGGGGAAAATGTTTGGAAAAGAGTAAGCGAACGAGAGGCAGTGATAGACAATGATAAGAGTGTGTTTAGTTTGAGATGGTTGTCGATAATTTTGATTATTCATTTAAAGTTATCAATAAAAATTTCGTTTGATTTAGAATTTGAATGATTACTAAATAATAAAGGATATCTAATGTGTCATATAACATCAGCAAAAAGGTTATAAATGAAGAAATCAAAAAACTTCTGAGAAATTTGATTTTTATTGATTCCCAAGGTTATGATTTTTTTTTTCAAAATTATCTTTAAATTTTTACTCTCAGAGACAAAAAATACACTTATTAATTTAATAAATATCAATCAGACCCTATATAAATTATTAATTTAATTAAAATCTAATCGATCGATCATTATCGTCGCCGCTCATCGCTCGCCATCGTCTGCTATCACCATTGTCGTCACTACTACTATCGGCTAATTACCTGACGTTGCCGTCACCACCACCACCATTAGCCAACCGTTTGACGCCACCGCCGCTGACCAATCGCCAGACGTCGCCACTAGCCGATGGTCGCTGGTCGTCAATTGACGTTTGTCCCCATCGGCTGTCGCTGATCGTCAATTGCCGATAACAATAATCATATTTTAGAGTAAATAAAATTTTATAATTAAATCAAGGATAATGTAATAAAATATTACACTATATTATATTTTAAAACCTCTAAATAAATAAGTTTTTATTGAATTATTTATGATTGAACTAAACAATCTAAGTTATATTTCATTCTCTATAATTTTGATTGTACGATTGTCTAATAATTATACGACCAAAGTTATATATAACTGTTCTAAACCAAATGCACTCTAAATATTAACCTTCTTTATCCGAAGAGGAAAATTTTCTTACACTCTAAATTGAGTGCAAAGAATGAGATGGTAAGTTTCCTCTCATTGCTTCCAAACAGAGCTTAACTAGAATGATAGACCACTCGCTTGTAACGTTTAAGTATTGAATGTCATATAATGAAAACTACTTTTTACATTTTGTGCTCGCTTTACAGTATAGAGAGATGTTTATCGGAAAATAATTTTAGTAATTATTTAATAGGAATATAGATCATTCAAAATCAAATTTTCAAATGAATAAAATATTAATATTGAAGTTTATTTTAGCAACAAATAATTGATCCGATAGAATGAAAATTTTGATTGGCATGCAAGCTAAATTCTGTTGGTGTAGTGCATCAGATAAATCGAACTTAGATTTTAATGATGGCAAACATTCAAAGTTAAGTTATCATTTTTATCTTATAATCTACTCAAGTGTACAGAATTGAGCTAGACTCAAGATGTAGGATTCCAGTGGAATGCCTAAACTAAGAGATGGACCTAAGGTAAGCAAGGAAAGTTACCTTGTGGAGTGGAAAGGTCGTGTCCATAGGGACAATCTCTTAGGCGTCGGTCTAACTTAGGATTCCAGTGGAATGCCAAAGTCAAGATCGGATGATCTTGAGACTATCTAATCATATCTATTGAGTATTGTTGAGCTAATCTTGTTTTGCAGGAGCTAACTATGTCTTGCAGGTCAAAAATCAGTGTTTCAGTCGACTGAAAGGTGGAACTAGTTGACTAGACCAGGATCAGTCAACTAGCCAGTCGACTGGACTAGTCCAGTCGACTGGTCAGTCGACTAGAATTCAAATTTTGAATTTTGAACAGCTTCGACGAAGGCATGGATAAACACCATTTAAAGTGGGATAAAGATAAGGATTTATCCCTATCTTTATGTCCACGTGTTGGGTGTTGGAGTGGGCTTCCTTGGCTATAAAAGAAGGGGTTTGGGACCTCTTTAATCATCAATTCTAACGCTCCAAAGTGCTGCTACTCCGACGACTTGCAATTACGCCGATACTCCGACCGCACAACGACAACCTCATCTTTGCGTCGGTATAAGTTAGTTGTCTTCTTAAATTTCATTACTTGTTCTTAAATTGCAAAAGAAGAAGGGTAGGTTTGTTACCCTCTCTTCTACCTTTCGTTGTATTGTGTTTCGTTGCTCTTACCTCCAACGAGGAAGAGCGTCTTTTGTGGATTGCCCTACGAAGCGGTCTCAGAACGTAGGGCCTTGGATTAGCAGCCTGTGGCTGTGAACCAAGTAAAAACAAAGTTGTCTCACTTCCTTATTTGTATTTTGTTTTTTTGCTGCGTTTACTCTCATATTTTTCAAAAAGAAAAGAAGTTTTGAAAAGTGATATTCACCCCCCCCCTCTATCACTCTTTTTGATCCAACAATTAGCATCGTAATGGTCGACGACTAGTCGACTGGTGATGACCACTAGTCGACTGGTAGGCAAAAACTCTGGTATGATGTTTCCATCTGTTGCCTATATAACCACGGGTGTGGAGCTTGGTTATGACTGACTAAATAGAGGTGGTTCACCTCTATTAGTATTCTAAGTGAGTCATTGTGTGTTCATGGTGAATCGCAAGGTTTGTGCGAGGTTTCTCTACCGACAAGGAGCATCGACTTAGCTGGGGTTACCAGGGCTTGATCTGTCGAAGGATCGTAGGCGTCGCCCACCTTACGGACAGCTGTGGAGTAGGAGTACCATCTCTGAACCACGTAAATCAGTTTTTCCTTATATTTTTATTTACCTTATTTATTCCACTGTGCTAATCCATTGTAGAAAGACAAACGAGTAAGCAAACAACGATTTGTGGGCCATGTCTATTCAACCCCTCTTCTAGCTGGCCCATTATCCACAACAAGTGGTATTAGAGCAGGTTGCTCTGTCAGACTAACAGCAGAGGAAGCATCTAAAATGGCCGCGTCGATCATCCGACCACCAAAATATAAAGGAGACATTTCTTGGTGGATTAAAAGGATGGAGGTATATTTTGAAACCAAATTTGATATAATGCAAATTATAGAAAATAGTTTTGAAGCTCCCAAAGACATGAAGGGGAAGAAGCTCCATCATGTTATTGGACTGAGAAGCAAAAATCACTATCAAAGGCAAATGAAAGGGTAATGTTAACTCTAGTTAAAATTTTGCCTATTGATGTGTTAAGTTGTGTAGGTTTATGGAGCAAAATAAAAGAGGTAATTTAAAATTTTGCCTATTGATGTGTTATCATTTCTTTTTAAAATTTTGCCTATTGATGTGTTAAATTTTGCCTATTGAAAATGCTCACGATTTATGGAGCAAAATAAAAGAGGTAATTTTAATTGAAAAATCAAGTCCTACCCAAAATGAAGAAAACTCCAATGTAGAAGAGGACTTAGTAGCTATCGTGGAGAAGTGCTCTATATCGGAGGAAGAGGAAATCATAGAAGAATCCACCTTTAGGATTAAGAGGGTGCTTAGAGAATCCTCATCAGAGCAAGAGGAGGTGGCAAATGTCGCAAGCACCTCCACCGAAGGCAATTTAAAAATTCATATTATTTGCTTCGGATGTAAAGAGAAGGGACACTACAAGAGTAGATGTCCTTTAGGTAAGAAGAAGAAGGTAAATCCTCCACCTACCTCAATTTCATTAGATATTGATGTCAAATGTAGGGATGAGGAGTCTAAAAGAAAAAAGGCAAAAATCGTATGCTTCACATGTAGTGAGAAGAGACACTTCCACACCAAATGCCCAAAAAGAAAGGAGATCAAGAAGCTAATATTCTTGAAGTAATGGGAGAAGAAAAATAAAGCTTCAAGGGTAAGGGAGGTAAACTCTAACTCTAAATGCAATTCAAATTCAAATTCCTCCATGCATGCTAGGAAAGAAAAACATATTTATCATTATGCTCCTATGAAGAATTTTGGCTTTGAATATCATGATAAGAACAAATATTTTTGTTTAGGAGCCAAGCATTGCATCATTATGTAAAAATCTAGGGTAGTCAACCTTAATAACATTCCTTCTATGGACAATGTCAAGAAATATAGGCATATGCCTAGAAAAAGGAAAAATGTCCAACAAAATTTTAGACAATCAAAATTGGACATTGTAAAAAGGGAAAATCAAGTCTTGAGGACAAGACTTGATAAAATGTAGAAGACCCTTATAAGAATGGAAAATTCAATTAAGGAGTCAAATGGAATTAGGCCAATTAAGAACAAGAAGGGTTTGAGACACAAACATAAGTTCAATGATGAAAGGCCTACATACCATAGTGTTCCATTTAATTATGGAACAAAACTTAGGTTTAGGAAGACTAAAGTTACAAGAGAGGTCATCCCTAAAGTGAACTTTGAAGTGTCAAAGGGTGTTAGCTCAAGGGGGAGCTACAAGAGTGTTAGTAGGGACCATGAAAAATGGATCCCAAGTGTTTTAGGAGTCTAGGATGGTCGTAGGTTTGTGCTAAATGGTTTGGAGATGGACTTAAGTCTCAAACCTAGTGAATTAGCACTTTTGGGTTGAGTTTCATGCAAGAGATATGAACATGAGTTCATATAGCATGAAATTGGTTTGTGGATATATGGATGCCAAATGAACTAGTGCATGGAGTGCATTGTAGTTGGGACTTGGCAGATACACCAAGTTCAAACCAAAAATAGGACTTTTAGTCAAGGTTCTTTTGAACCAAAAGGATAGTTTTAGGTTTTGTGTCAATCTAGGGATTGGGATCGAATTTATTTTTAATTCCAATTTTCCCTGATAGATGTGATAAAACAGACCTCTCCATGAAATTTAAAATTTTTTGGATGTCTGTGGAATTCCTGGTGCATTTCTGAATTTGGATTCAGAATGTTGATTTCAGTAGAAATCAGGTTAAAGTCGACTGGTCTGGAGCACCAGTCAACTGGTGTTACTGTAGCAGCACACAGTATGGTTCTTAGTCGACTGATAAACACCACCACTCGACTGGTGTTACTGTTGTTGCATATAGAAGGTGTATTAATCGACTAGGAAGTCAATTGAGCTAATACAAGTTAATTGATTGTATTGGCAGTCGACTGAAAAGTCTGAAATTGCTGATTTTTGGGTTTTTCAGCAATGTTTTTGACCAGGTCAACTCGTGGGAATATATGAGATCTGTGGATGATCCATATACGAGTTTAGGGTAAATGTTGGTCAACAATTGATACATTGTTGGCATTGTTAGAGCTAAGTGTTGGAAACCTTGGTGTCTTTTTGTTGTGTAGCAAAGGGAGATATAAGGTTAGGGAAAACTTTATGACCTTTGTTTAGGTGTCCTAATATGGGATAGAATGACCTATGTTGAAAATCCTAGCTCTTGAGGGGCTTAGGTGTTGGAAAATCCTAGCTATTGGGAAGTTTAGGTGTTGGAAAATCCTAACTCAAGGAGGAGCTTAGGTGTTGGAAAATCCTGGCTCAAGGAGGAGCTTAGGTGTTGGAAAATCCTAGCTCTTAGGGAGCTTAGGTGTGGAAAATCCTAGCTCATGGGGAGCTTAGGTGTAGGGGGAGCCTTGTGATAGGATCCTTTGCAT
>JBAMHZ010000072.1:2804713-2816393 GCA_037177395.1 Alpinia galanga
AAAACAAGATAAAATTTATTTAAATATAAATAATGATATAGTGGGAGATAGAGCTCAATGGCGTAGAATAATCCATATAGCCGACCCCAACCCCACCTAGTTGGATAAGGCTTGGTTGTTGTTGTTGTTGTTGTAATAGTTGTTATTCTATAACACGTCATTCACTTATTTCCAATATTTTGGCATTATGTGGTAGGGAACATCTCATATAATATATGCAGTCCCCAGTATGTGGCTGGCTTCGGTACCAACCAGATATGCAGCCTACATGTGCCATAGCACAACCATACACGAACAACAAAGTACTTTGAAACTGTGCTATTTGAACTAGTTGAATTAAACTAAATCAAATTAAAACCTTATTATTTTCTATGATCCCTTGTCAAATAATAAAGGCTTTTATAGTTTCACCTCATCAGAGGATTAGTTCCAGTAATTGTGAAATTCTATTTTATAATCTAAGTTTCTGGAGTTATGACTTATAAGAGTTCATTCTAACACTTGCACGTTGACATTTTTGTATTAATAAAGACAGTCCTCTCTATATATATATATCTTAGTGTATAACTTTATCTTAAGGACTGCTATACCAGTTTTCCACAGATGTCACACTCCAAGTGAACCTCACCCCATGACTAGGAATTTTTGCTCTGGCAGAGTGATAATTCCATCGATGTGTCCTCATGTTGGTCAAAGGACTGTACTACTGAGATGCTTGAAAATGCTAGTAGCGTGTTGATACATCATCGTGAACAAGTACTAACAACGACAAGAATAATTTATTATGAAAGGAGATAACTAAAACACTACTAGGCCATTTATAAAATCTGAAAGCAACAAATAAAATACAGCAAATCTCATAATCGTCAAAAGAAAAGTACAGAAAAAGAAATACCAATAAATTGACAAAAAAAACCACAAATCATGCAAAAAAAAACTCAAAATTCCAGGGGCAGCAATGTCTCAAAGAAGGCAAGTGTAGTAGTCAGCCTAACAACCTGACCCAACACCCTTACCACCCACCTCAGGTTGATCTAGAGGCAAATATAAGTAAAAGATGTTAGCAAAACTTGTACAAAAGCCTCACAAGAAAGAAATGAATCAAAAGGAAAGGAAAAAAATTGAATTTTAAGATAAATGAAAATGCACTATTTTTGAACAAGGTTATCTTTCACTTAACCATGCAAGATCCATTGATACATCAAATATATCTCCATAGTCAATGCAAGTGATTCATCACTGAGAAAGAAGGGAGAAAAATCCATATCACCCCAAAAAGGGTTTCTCCAGTGTAAGGTTGCCACTAAGCTAATGTGATCCCCTAGCTAGGCATCAATGACACCAAGGGTGTGTTTCCTATGAAGGAAGGAAATACAGATGGAAATGGAATAAGTGATAGAAAGATTCTGTGACACAACTGTCACAAGCCTTCTATAACCAAGAATTCACATGATACTATGATTAAGCATAAACAGCCCAAACATTCACACACCCCTTGATATCCTAAAGTCATATAAACCACAATTAGGCATTTTAGCTATCTTGTATCTTATACTATCCCTGAAACACACGACCTCTAGTTAGACATCGATGACACTACATATCATGCACCCCAACATCAATACCCATAGTCCATTCTAATCTTCATCTAAAAGCCTCTCAGATTAGTACAAGATATATACAACCCTTAATCATACTCTTAACTCTTCTCATACACTAAATATAAAAAATGTACTATAGAATCTTCATGTTAGGGTAAATGTGCCACATAGGTCATGTTAGTTTTACACAAGTAATAATGACAATCTCTATACATGCATCATCATCAAGATAAAGTAATTAATGTTAAGCATACATCATCAATATAAGAAATACTCCAATTATGTAAATAAACAAAGTAAGGCTGCCATGAACATATAGAAAATCTAAAATATAGACACAAGAAACAATGAAAGAAATAAACCAAAAAAGTAAAAGGTTTCCTTAAAGTTATGGTCCAACCAGCCTCTACAAGTCACTAATCCCAAGGTAAGTCTTCACACAAGGAATCTGACCAAAAGAGTTAATCACGATGCTAATGGCATACCAACATTCTCTTTCTTTAGGTTTTCTCTCCAAGTCCCCTTTTTAGTTTTATAATCCCCATGGTAGGTACAATCACACAATGCTCTCATCACACCTCACATCAACACCATCACCCTCAAGAAACACATACATTTGCAAGGCAACATAGTCACGTGACAATTGAAAATCAGTATGGGTTCCTCTAGTCAACACCTCCCACAACAACCCTTCTTTAGATTAGGCTCTTATCCTTGACTATCCTGGTCATTTGATTCTCTCCTAATGGCCTTTCCCTAACAATGGGGTGAGGTTCCCACCTTAAAGATAACAAACACTAAGTACAAAACCATCATCTTTCACCCTCTAAGTTGTTCCCATAAAAGAAAACATACTGGTTTTAAGAAAAATTCTAATGGAAGATAAGAGAAAACCTAGCTTTCAAATTCTCAATCAACCTATGAAGTTGCCACTAAGAATTCAATTCAAAAGAGGTATCTCAAATTCAAATACACAAAGCTGCGCAAAGCTTTAGTGGTGGCTGTCATACATGAGCGAAGGGGCTACTTTAAGGAAAGGAAGATAAACAGAGTAGGGAGGAAGATATAGAGAAGGAGATTGATCAGCTTCCTTCTTCATTGGAAATCACCTTCCAAAACAAGGCAGCATTGATTAACATTTCCAAAACCATTACCTCTCCAAGTTGAGGAGAAAATTGATTGTCTTCCAGATTGGGCGAATGGATGGGTAGAGATTTCTAAATCCAAGAAACTTCCAAATCTAAAAATGAAGTTTGCAAGATTTCTAAATAGAGAGAGGGAGAGGAAGCCAACCACCTTCCAAATTGAGGAGGATGAAGCCAAGATTACAAAGTTGATTTTTTTCGAACTAGAGAGATTATTTTTTTTACAAGTAGAAAGAACTAATTATATCTAGTTTTACTTGATTAAGAATGTCCAACAAACTAGAACCCAGTATACCTTTCCTCCCTTTAACAATACCATGGATGCAAAAAAAAAGTTATTGAATTCTTCTCAAGAAGGATAGATTGGTAGACTTACCTTGCCAGATCTAAGAAGGGTTATGGAAAGGTCCTTGTAATGTTGAACATGGCCCAACTCTTTAACAGCTTCATCTTTAAACCCACTAACAGAAGAAGTTTGATGAAGATTACCAGAATCATCGTTTCCAAAAAAGTGGAGATTGTCGACATTGTTGAACTTACTCTCATGCACATTAGAAGTCTCTGGTTCTGGAGATAATATAAGCTCTCCAGTTAAAAGATCTATAAAATTGTCAGTTGTACTTTGTTGAGTTGGAAGAATGTCTCCACTAGATGATACAGCAAAATGATGGTTTGAGTTTTCCAAAAAAGGATTTGTTGATGCACTTAAGTCAAAATCATTTTGGAAATCATCACTGTGCATGGAGTTTTGTTGGGAAAGTTTGATATATTGTTCACTGATGCCACAATCAGTAGACATTCTTGCCCATGGAAGAGAAACACCAAGCACTTCAATCTGTAACATGTTCAGGATTAGTTTCAAAATGTAGTTTAAATAAGAATAAAGATAACAAGCAACTAAAAAGATATGGCCATTAAATTATTAACTTATGGTGATGAAAATACAGAATACCAATAATCATAGTATATCCAAGCCAATGCAGAAGCTTAACAAGAAACTGGAACTTTCAGACAGAAACCTAGCTTTTTTTTTATTTCCAATCATGAACCTAGTTTGAACATCCAATTTTGATGATAAGTTAATTTCACAAATCATTTTACAAACAACTCATATATCACTTGAAACAAGGAGGAGAAAAGAATTGGTAGGGCCAATCTTGAGCAGACTAAGTTATTTTATCATATGAGAATTATAACATTACAATTTGCATTAAAGATGAAGTATGCATGTCAATTTCTATTCAGATTAGAATGGGCCAGGCACCTAAGCATTTTTCTCCTACTCAACTAACCGAATATGATTAGTGGGTATACCAACTTTGCAGTACGGGAGCAGCTTTTATTCCTGTTAGGAACCAAACAATTCAGTTTGTAAATTGCAAAGTTACAATAATGAATACTAAGCATAGGTAGAGGGGACTAGCTATGTAACTAGAAACACTAATTTTCCCAATAACATGTTATCAGATCACCTGGAAAACCTTGGCATTGCTCGATCACCATTCATGATTGTTTAATCTCCAGAGTTGAGTATCCTCACCATAACAAGAAGCAGGAGCTACAATAGCCCTATTCAGACTCTACCCACACATGTGCATAAGACAATGACCACCTCTACAAGCAAGAACCCATTGCCAGCAGTCTCTAAGAGTAAAGTTCATTCTTGCCGCTTTGTGCTGTTCCAAGTATCTGCATCCCCCTATGTGCAAGCTAGAATCACACACCCACAGGCAATTGCTCGAACTATGTCAAATCTCAAGCTTTACCAGTATCCTCACTGTCTCAAAAGTAATGCTCTGCTAGTGTGATTTCTTCTTTGGAAATTCCTTTAGTTTTCTTCATTGATTTTCCTTTTGTTTCTCCTTACAAAAAAGGCTTGAACTGCACCATCATGATCCTGTCCCTCTTTATCTTTCTTGCAATGGAACTGCCTTCTGTTTCTTCCTATCTCCACTCGTTGGGAGAAAAGAAAATAAAGTGGTTGTTTATTTTTGTTTATTTTTGCATTTTGGTTTATGGGCACCCTTTCTGTTGATCTTCATTCAATCCAAAAATGTTGAGTTTCCTAAGAATACCACTACACATTGCTGGTTTTATGAGTATTACAATAGAGAAGCTTAATGGAAAGAGTTATCATATGTGAGTTGCAACAATTCAAGTTTGGTTATAGGCATGAATTGAAATCTCATGTCGTGTCGAGCAAAACGGTCGACATGTATCGTTCTGCTAAATTATTGAACCTCAATACCACTCGACACAAATGTCTCCTTATGCTTCACTTCCTCCTTCAATCTCCAATTCATCACTTGCAGTTGCACCATACGTCAAAATGTTTGCACAATACTAGTCGATGATTAAAACTTTGACGTGGCTCGAGATTTTCATCATTAGTTATAGGCCTACATTAACTGAAACACCTTACCACTTGGGTTGCCAATGAGAGTCCACTAAAACAATATAGTAGCAGATTAATGCCTAATTACTTATATTCTTTTGTTAGGTCATCGATCCAACCCTTAAGAGCATCTTTTGTTGTTTCTTCTCTAGCAATGAGACTTAGACTAAGGTTATGAGTGACAACTCTTGGGTCTTTGACATAATTGACAATCTTTTCCAATCATGGCAACCAAATATTGAGAGATACTAGTCATGTTGATCAATTTGCAACTTTTGCAATTAATTTTAGAGACATTTTCCAACGAATCATATAGGATCAATTGGACAAGCCTCTCACTTCCATGCTTCTCCTTGTCGTCTTTCTTAAGCTGGAACCAATAAAGACTAAAATATTGAGAGGCATTTCCATTTGACCCCCATCCGATGTACACATTAGGACACAGATTCTAATATAGCCTTAGCATCCTCTAATCTTATGACAAGCCAATCTTCTTTGGCAGTTTGGTTGTCAAATAAAGGATCATACTACAGTCGAGGAGGCAATGAGTGAGGTTATGACAAACGTGTTGGTCAACAAGCAAGCCCAAGTGTTCTCACTTTAGGAAACTTGGGCAAGTTAGAGATGTCTTTTATTCTCTCCATGGCAATCAAACTTCATCTCGTCAAATGCTACTTCCTAGGAGGGTCATTTAGTTCACAATCACCCTGCATCTAATCAAATATTACTTTCTAGGAGGGTCATCACACTCACCCTGCATCTGCTTCCATTATTATAGTTCCTACTAAGAAGTATTCACCCTTCCCCCAATTTCAAGCAGTAGATAGTGCAGAAGTTTAAGTTAGTAACCCTTTCCACCCCAATCAAAAATAAAAGTGTCACCTTAAAGATAGCTCAATTAGGGATGAAATCCTAGCTAGAGAATCCTAGCTAGAGGGGAGCTTTGAGTTTCTAAATCCCTTATCTATTATTAGTTTTATTCTCTTACTTAAATGGATTGTCAAACATCAACAAAAAAAAAAAAAGTTTGTTGGGGAATGATGGTATTAAGTGGTTGGATTTGACTAGATTATTTTTGGCATGCTTGGTGAAGGATTGAAGTTAGATTTTACTTTTGTGTTTCTGATGTGTGCATCAAGTGTGCAAAGGCATAGTGCTCATGAAACTTGTGGACCTAGTTGATAAAGTTGGTTTGTGCTAATGACTCCAAAGTTTAAAATGAGTGTTGAAGCTTTGGAAGAGCTTTGAAAATACTCTAGGGCAAGGAGCATTAAGTGATTGCAAATGTGGTGGTGGACCCAATGACTCGGAGACCTGGTACAAGGTGGACTCATAGGCACAGATGATCATATGGCATGGAGCAAGCTCGAGGATCTTGGTGTATTAGATGGTCCAAACTCCAAAGGGCTAACATGAGGTAAATTCTAGGACAGCCCAAAATGAAGTGGATTACAGGCATGAAGGATTAGACAACATCACTCGAGCTCAAGGAGCTTGTTGTTTCCAATAGACCAAAGGCCTGACACACGGTACATTTTAGGAAATAGGCATTGAGTGATCGAAGACCTAAGTGCATGAGTACGAGCAATCACATGACTAAAATATAATTTGTAGGCTTTTGTCTTTAGGTAGCATTATCATAGATGATATGTTTAGTTAGGTAGAAGTAGGCTTTTTTCTTTAGGTAGCATTATCACAGATGATATGTTTAGTTAGGTAGAGACAGATTACATAGTGACCTAATTTGAAGCCTTCAACTAGGGATATCACATCATGGTTTACTGATTTAACCTGGTCCCAAAATCTGGCTTAAGATTATAGAGCGTTAAGCTGAGTAAAGGAGGGACCACCGACTACATCTAGATAATTGAATGCCAATTAGTTGCTAGAAAATGTTAGTTGAACAAGGAATCTACTGAATGAGAGAGTTAGGTGAATAACAATAGATTGGGTATGGCTTTCAGTCGATTGGAACTTGAGCCATCTACTAAAGGTAAAATTAAGTCGACTAGTGATATAGTTGTTGACTTCCAAAGGTAACATTGGTCTGATTAGTCAATTAAAGGATGTTTCTAGCTAATTAAAGACAAACAACAGCATGGGGGAGATTTAATCTTGTAGGGTTACACAAAAACATTCTTAATCCTCCTCAGATCAAGTACTTATATTGCTTAATGCTCCTAAGGGCTTGAATCATGGTTGAAGGCTTCAATTCAACCTTTTGTTATTCTCCCTTTACTTAAGTTATTCATTTCATTGTATTTAAGAGGAATAATATTTGAAAACATTCTAAGGTAGGATTATATAAGGTTTGCCTTAAGAATAGCTCATAATAGAACATTTGAGGATGAAACACTAGACATTCCATAGGTCCGGGATTAGGATTGAGCTTTTCAAACCACATTATTTCTGTATTAGCACGTTGTGTATCATATTTCTTATTCCTGTTTTGTACTCATATTCTTGTCACTAATAGAAGAGGAGTCTTGACGCAATAATAAAGTTATTGTCATATGACCTGGAGGTTATGGGTTCAAGTCGCAGAACCAGTCTCTTGCAAAGTAGGATAAAACTGTATACAATAAACCCTTCTTTGGGATCCCGTGTTGGCAGAAACTTCGTACATTGGACTGCCCTTTATTCATTCTTGACACTAACAAATAAATATACACAAGCATGTTGGAACAACTAATGGTTGAATTGTTTCTGTCTTACATGAGAATTATGACTAAGGGACATCATTTATTCATCCCCTTTACCCCTAGCTGGACACAAGCCAGCCGACCAGTTCTATTGATCCTTACAAATGGTACAAGAGCTGAGGTTCTATTTTAAAGGGTTAACCGGCTGTGAGTGATGATCGGTATCTATCCCTCGCCTCTGGAATATGAAAGAATAAATTTTAACATTCGGAAGGTAAAAATGGATTACTTTTTAAACATTAATTTTGAGGTGTGAATGGTGATGGTTAAAAACTTTAAAACTCCAAAAGATAAGAAGGAAAAATTCTCAAGAAATAAAAGTGGACAAGTGAACACATTGAAAGGTTCCAAGTCAGTGAGAGGGCCAAAGATACTTTAAATGGTGAATTTCCCAATGTAGTTGTTCTGAGCAAGCTTGGAGAGTGCTTGAATGAAAAGGATATCTAGAACAAGGTAGCCAACGTTCACAAAAAATAATTGCAAACACAAGAAGCTCAAAATGTTGAATTGATTGAGAGCAAGAAATAATAAGAATTACAAGTTAAAGAGGTCTAAGTTTATGGATCCAAGGAACCACTAGTTGAGGTAGAAGATTGTGAGAATCATGACCTAATTGTGGATAACATGACAAATAGAAAAGAGAGACCATCTTCATCTTTTAAATCCTTAGATAGCAAGTCTTGAACATCTTCAAGTGATGAATTCACAGCCGGATCAAATGAGGAAAAATCAAGCCTTACAACCTCAAATGATGAAGATGATCAAAGCCCAAGACAAACATCTTTTAATCATACAATCTAAAGGCTTGGTTTGAAAATTTTAGTTGTACAATTATTCAGTTTAGAAGACAAGGAACATAGCAAATCATAGAGAATTCTTCACCTCATCTTATTTATAATTAGTGTGGTTAGGTAGTTTCTCAAGGTTCCATGATACCATCATTAGGACCCTACCTTAACAATGCTATAAGAAAAAGACTTTTATTTTAGTACCAAGGTCATTTGTCTTTAATCCAATGTTCCAAGAGAGTGCAAAGTACCTAGTGATTGATTATCACTTATGCAAATGAAATTGCTACCTTGTCTACTGACCAAATTTGTAAGGACTCCTAGAATCCAATATCTGTAACAACTCAAATCTGTAATACTTTTGAACTAGCTTAATAAGGATTGTTAGGGGCCTATTGTAAATAATTCATATTATAGAATGTAAACTATGAAGTTAAAATAGTAAATAATAAGTATAGGTAGAGGGGACTACCTAATTAATGAGGACACTAATTTTCCCTATAATAATCCCCAATGATCCTTGAACCTCAAGGAACTTTGAACCTAACAATGTGAGAATCAAGAGTAACAAATGTTTATCCAAGTAGCAAAATCCTAATAGTGTACCAAAATCATATCAATGCTTAGTTAATGCATTTGGTTTGTGTTAAAACATACAAGGTTAACAAATCTACACCAAGTAAGATCCCATAATGTTTTACCTCAAAAAGAGAAACCCTGCCCACTTCCTACGAGGATGATCCCAGTCTATTGGGCCCTTGGACTAGAGTGTATTTAGCATTGGAACTTAGATCCCTCTTGCTAACATGTTAAGAAATAAACCATTGGGCTCTAACATTCTCTCTACCCAAACAACATACAACCTCACCCAAAACAAATGAATGAATTATACAACATCAAACCCATGGTGTACCAATAACCCTTCAACTAGCCCTAATATTATCACAAGGGGCATTTCCAAGACCAAAAGGAAGCTAAGACTAAGGCATAACAGAGTAAAGGAATTATAAGTGTTTACTCAACAAGTATAACCAAACAAAATGTAAGAACACCACAACGTTGATCATAAGTTTACGTTCACTAGTCTGGGTAATCAAAGGATCTTGTATCAAGAAAAGTTCCATAATCAATCTCATGATTTTTTTTGGTAGACACAAGTGAAACCTTCCAATCAAACATTTAAAATCTCAAGATTTTTGAACTGGAAAGGTGATGCCTAGCAGTCTCTCCCATGTTGACCAAAACCTTATTGTATTATATTGATGTTATCTCATTTGATATCAGAATCAAGAAGACCAAGGTTGATTGACAAAAAACGTCTGCAAAAATTATCCGAGAACATATGGTGAAGCTAAATCAGTTGGTGACGAACTAGAAGACGTACAGAGTTGGCTCACTCGTTGAGGCCATCCTTCTTCACAGTACATGAGTTGGGAATATGACAGAGTTGTCACAAGGGGAAGGGTTGAAGTGTGGTTCAGTCTTATAAATTAGGTTTTTTTCTTTTTTAATGTAAACACTTCATAATAATTATTGAGTTTTAAGATTATATTAATTAAACCCCGCCGTGGGCGAACTAGAAGACGTACAGAGTTGGCTCACTAATTGAGGCCATCCTTCTTCACAGTACATGAGTTGGAAATATGACCGAGTTGGCACAAGGGGAAGGGTTGAAGTGTGGTTCAGTCTAATAAATTAGGATTTTTTTTTTCTTTTTTTAATGTAAACACTTCATAATAATTATTGAGTTTTAAGATTATATTAATTAAACCCCGCCGTGGCCAGTCCCAAGTCTGATGAGAAAGGAGAAGAGTTGCATTAAGTTGTTAGCCAGCATTGAACTTCGGCAAATCTCAATTAATGGATCCATCAAGATATTGTGCTAATACTAGGTCATTCTCTGAAAGGAATGTGTTGCAGAGTCCGACTATAATGTGTCAGCAATGATCGCTATATCTCCATGAGAACTTGGGTGTAGTGTTAAATATATAAGAGTTTTTACACCATAGATTGGATAAAAATAAATATTATAGAAAAATTGATTGTTTAAGATTTGAAACATGGAATATAGGAAGGCTCACTTGTAAAGCAATGAAAGTAGTAGATACTATGATTAGAAGAAGAATTAATATTCTATGTTTATAAGAGACAAAATGGGTATGAGAGAAAGTAAGAGAACTCAGACTTTAAGTTATGGTATACAAGAAAGAGTAGAATAAGAAATGGAGTAGCTATTATTGTCGATAGTTTATTAAATGATAAAGTAGTAAGAGTAATTAGAAAAGAGGATAGAATTATAGCTCTCAAGATAGTGATAGTGACAGAAACTATTAATATAATTAGTAAATATGCACCTCAAGTATGATTAGATAAAGACACTAAAATTAAGTTTTAAGAAGATTTAGTTGAGGTATTATAAATAATTTTGTCAAACGAAATGATTTTAATAGGAGATTTAAATGGGCACGTAGGAGTAAAAAAGGTGGAATATAATAGGGTGCATGGGGTTATGTGTTTGAAACAAATAATGGAGAAGAAAAAATGATATTGGATTTTGCAATAGCATATGAACTTATACTACGAAGGAGAGCCTTGACGCAACGGTAAAGTTGCTGCTTTGTGATCCAGAGGTCACGGGTTCAAATCGTGAAAACAGCCTCTTGCAAAAAAAGCAGGGTAAGACTGCGTACAATGGATCCTTCCCTGGGACCCCGTATAGCGGGAGCTTCGTGCACCGGCCTGCCCTTTTTATATGAACTTATACTACCTAATATGTTTAAAAAAGAAAAAGAACATTTGGTCACATTTTAAAGTGAGAATAATAAGTCGCAAATTGACTTTCTTATGGTGACGAAGAAGGATAGAAAGATTCGTAAAAATTGTAAAGTTATTCCTGATGACAACTTAACTACCCAATATAGCTTGGTAGTATTGGATATGTGCCTTAAACATAGTATTTACAAAAGGAAAAATATGTGTGACTTCTAAAATTAAATGGTGAAAGTTAAATGATGATAAACAAAATATATTTAAAGAGGTATTATATACT
>JBAMHZ010000072.1:2840470-2866634 GCA_037177395.1 Alpinia galanga
ACAATAAAACAAGATAAAATTTATTTAAATATAAATGATGATATGGTGGGAGATAGAGCTCAATGGCGTAGAAGAATTTATATAGCCAACCCCACCTAGTGAAATAAGGCTTGGTTGTTGTTGTTTTTGTTGTATTGGTGCTGATTTTCTAAAGTCAGCACTAACTTTAATGCTGATTTTGAAAATCAGCACCATAGTCTATCACTATGATTTCAAACTTTTTGAACACCGTATAAGACTCAGAAATAGGGTTTCACACTTTCTTTATATTCTCAAGTCTTCCACTTCATGTCCTGTTTTTAAAATTTTAAATTCTATAAATCCATTAATGAGTTTCGATCAAAATCTATCGATGGTATTAAGCAGCTTTGATTGAACCCAATTCAAGTCCGATAGGTTTCTACAGTGACCCTGAGTTTAACTATACCCTAAAGTCTCAACTTCAAAGTCTTCCTAGCCTTATACAGTATGTTTTTTAAAATTCAACCTCTATGTCAATTAGCACATATCCATAATTTCATATAGAATGCTCAAAATCAAGATTGCATACCATATTTATCTTCTCTGTACTTTCATTTTCCACTCTATGTACAAGTTATATAATTTCAAATTCTCTAGGTCCATCAATAAGTTTTGACCAAAATTTATTGATGGTCATAGTCAGCTCTTATTGGACTCAATCCAAATATGATATATTTTTGTGGTGCCCCTTAGTCCCACTGTGGCCAAAAATTCAGCTTTAAGGGCATCTTAGCTGTGTACAACTTGTTGAAAATTCAAAACCTTTAATGCGCCCTTTGAATATCATTACAACTATACAAGGCTAAGATACTCTTAAAGCTAAACTTTTAGCCACAGTGAAACTAAGGAGCACCACAAAAATATATCAGATTTGGATTGGCTTTAATCAGAGCTGACTAAGGTCATCAATGGATTTTGGCCAAAACTCATGAATGAACCTAGAGGATTTGGAATTATAAAACCTGGATATAAGAGTAGAAGATAAAAGTATAGAGAAGGTAAATATGATATGCAACCATAATTCTGAATCTCCTATGTGAAGTTATAGTATATGTCAATAGTCACAGGGATTGAATTTAAAAAAAATTGTTGTGTATGACTAGAAAAATTTTGAAGTAAAGACTTCAAGGCATAGTTGAACTATAAACTCCACTATTGACGAAACTGTCTTAAAATCGTTTGTACCCATTTCTTTGGTAAAACAGACTAATACTTCTATGGTTAGTACACAATTTGATGGTCAAAAACTGACATGTAATAAATTTGTTAAAAGCACCCATTTACGTTTCTACACTAACTGTGATACTTTTAGCTCCCCACTTCTATTACCACACCTTTGGGTAAAATCTTTAAATCATAAAAATATTCATCTAATTTTAGGACTCAACTTTATGGTCACTTCTAATCGAGCTATTTTAACAACTAAAGACTATGCAGTCTTCTTATCTACCCTATTATTAGTCTCATTTTATTTGACTATCCTTCTACTATTAGCGCTGTGAAGCATTGTGAAACCCCACAATCAATGAAATTATTAATGTTGTCCAATTACTCTGATAAATCAACATATAAATGTTCAAATCATTCTGATAACTCAACCTATAAATGTTCACAAATTAGGTTTGATATTCCTCCGGAAACCTTTAATACTTGGCTCCTTAAGCCCATCAGATTTTACAGATTCAGACTTAGAAGATAATGTAGAAGTAATAGATTTATGTAATCCAACCTATTTGCTTACTTTGCTTAAGACTCAAGAAAATATAAGTAGACTCTGTCGTTTCTAGATTAGAAAAACTTAAAATCATAGAAGACAATCCTGGTAATAAATACTGGAAAGAGACAAAATCTATTGTAAATTAACTATTATTAATCCAGACGTAACAATTAAAGCTGAGAAATTTAAATACATAAATTGGGAGACGGAGGAATGTAAAATGCATATTACTCAGCTATTAATAATTGGTGCAATACAGAGATCTACTTCGAAAAGTCCAGCCTTTATTGTCAATAAAAGAGCAGAATAAAAACGAGGACAATTAAGAATGGTCTATTAAAGACTTAATTACAATTGTCAAGAAAATGGATACAAAATACCGGATAAATAACAATTACTTAACAAAATCCAAAATTCAAAATGGTATTCTAAGTTTGATATGAAATTAGGATTTTAGCAAGTAAGAAAGCATCCTGACTCTATAGAATGGACAGTCTTCTCACGTCCAGAATGACATTTTGAATGGTTTGTTATGTCTTTTGATCTTAAGATAGCTCCTCAAATTTTTCAAAGAAAAATGGATGATATTTTTAGAACAATCTCTACTTTTACTTGTGTTTATATAGATGATGTTTTAGTTTTTTTCAAAAATAAAAGACGAACATTATGCTCACTGATATATAGTCTTCACTCTTTTTGAAAAGCATGGCTTAATAATTTCAAGAAAGAAAATGAAACTTGCCTAAACTCATATAGAATTTCTTGGTTGTGAAATAGGACAAGGTAAAATAACTCTCCAACCTCATATAGCTACTAAGATATTAAACTTCACAGACAAAATGGAAGTAAGACACTTAGGTCTTATCTAGGATTACTTAATTATGCAAGATCTCTTCTCAAAGATATAGAAAAATTAAGTGGAACCCTATTTAACAAAACTTCACCTACTAGACAAAAATATTTTAACCAACAAGATATAGAATTAATAAAACAAACTAAGACAGTGGTGAAGACACTTCCAGTACTTACTTTACCTCTAGACTCTGATTGCTTAATTATTGAAACAAATGGATGTGAAAATGGCTGAGAGAAGTTTATTCAGAAAATTTGCTAAATATAAGTCCAAGAGTTTAGAAACATTATGTAGATATACTTCTGGCAAGTATAAAGAAAAAAGTCATTGAACTTCCTTAGATTATGAAATTTTAACAATTTTATATTGTTTAAACTCTTTCATGTTATTTATCTGTAATAAACCAAAAATAACAATTAGAACAGACTGTGAAGCTATTGCAAAATATAGTTAGCAAACAAAAGGATTTAAAAAAGGTCAAGTGCAAAAAGATAATTAAAATTTACGAATACTATTATTAATAAAGGATAGCCCGGTACACGAAGCTCTCGCCATGCGGGGTCCCGGAGAAGTTTCCATTATACACAGTCTTACCCTGGTTTTTTTTTGTAAAAAGCTGTTTTCAGGATTTGAACTCATAACCTCGGGGTCACAAAGCAGCAACTTTACCGTTGCGTCAAGGCTCTTCTTCGAATACTATTATTAATAAAGGCCTTAAAATGAGATGGGAACATATTAAAGATATCAATAATTCATTAGCTGATACTTTATCTAGACTTTTATATTGGTCATTTATTTTTGTAGAAAATGCAGAGAAAGGTTAGAACTTCTACTAGAATTAAAACCATGAGATTTGATGACCAGGAACTACAGCACTTTACTAGAAGGGAAGACAAGCTTTATTATCCTTACATAGCCCAATTTGATGATATCCAATTATGTCTAATCGACAATATTTGGAATATCCCAACTGCACTTGGCATAGCGAATCATAAAATTGCTATAATAAATGCTTTGTCGAATTACTTCTTGACTTCAACTCAAAAACCAACAGGTAAGAAATTCTCTCGCTATGTTGTATACTCAGGCAATACACCAAGTGTTTACACTACTTGGTAAGAAGTTAAAAATGTCATTAATGGTTATGACAAACCTTCCTATAAAAGATTTTATTCTTTAGAGGAAGCACTTGAAGCAATGAGAAGAACGGTTGGTCCTAATTATTATATTAGTCCAGCAACAACTACAGATTTTCTAAACCCTAATATTGCATACATAACTCCTAGAGGTCTTACTTCTAGAAGCCTAACCCTTCACAAAGGCCTTACTTCTCATTATATTTTTTTCCATGAAGACTTCAAAGCTGAGACTTCTACAGTAGAAACTTGAAAAAATTCTAAAGAAATGTTTAAGAAAATGATAAACGTGCCAGAAGATATCTCTACTTATATCAGAAGCATGCAGAAGATACTTCTTTACAACAATTTTATGACTTATGTGAAGCATGAGAATGGTTTCATAAAAATCCTATGGAAGGATTAAAAATTATTTATGAGATAGAATTCTCTCATAACAGAAAATGTACAAAACCTTTTCCACAATGCTCAGACAGCGAAAAAAATTGGCAAGGATGCCGTTGTCAACTTATTTATTCTATCAGGAAAGCCAATATACACTTTGAAAATTTTCCTGCACAACACTTTAAAGGGAGATTAATTACTCCCTTCACACTTATGGATTTTGATTTACTCAATAGACTCCTTATAAAGAAATGGATTTTGACCGAAACTCATTGATGGACATATAAAATTTAAAATTTTGAAACCAGGACATGAAGTGGAAGAGAAGAGTCTTAAAAATATAAAGAAGATGTGCAACCTTACTTTTGAACCTCATACGGTGTTCAAAAAGTTTGAAATCATAGTGATGCTGACTATGGTACTGATTTTCTAAAGTAAGCACCAGTTTAGTGTTAATTTCGAAAATTCAGCACTACTTAATGTTGATTTCCGAAAATCAGTATTATTATAGTGCTGATTTTCAAAAATCAGCACCGCAGAATTTTAGACTTTAGTGGAGTAATACAAGAAATAGGTACATCCTTTGGTAAATCTCAAACTATGGCTCATCTTTTGGGAAATCTCAAACTTTGAGTGCGCCCTTTGATAAATTGTTATTTCTAGTTTACTCATTCTTATGTACCATAATTTAAAGTCTGAGTTCTATCATCTTTATCTTGTCCCTTCCCTATTTTGTCTCTTGTAAACACAAAATATTAATTCATCTTCTAATTATCATATATACTATTTCTATTACTTTGCAATGAGCATTTCTACGTTTCATGTTCCAAATATAAGACAATGGTATTCTATAATGTCTATTTTTATCTAACATTGAGTGTGAGAACTCTTATTTAACATTATATTCAAGAGGTTGAAGTCGGACCCGGACACTACAACGCGTTCCTTCAGAGGAAGGACATATTATTAGCACAATAATTCAATGAATCCATATATAACATCTACATTTGTTTGATGTTGGCTAGCAACGTAACACAACTCTTCTCTTTTATCCAAGTTTGAGATAGGCCATGAGAGAGTTTATTCGCCATGGGAGGAATTTACTAGGGGAGGAAATCCAAATTAGCTAAACTGGTAATGTTTAAACATTGCTTATTATATTGAATAACATTCAGAGAGTTATTGCTGCTCTTCAAATGAAACAAAGAAGTAAAGGAATTGAAGGTAGAAATCAGGATAAAATGAATCAAAGATTGCTTAGCTACTCAACCTGCACACTATTTTAATGATCAATCCCAATTATTGCATTTTAATATATATATATATAGAATAAAAAATCCTTCTGGAAACGTGCACTCACCTGGAGTATACTGCCACCAATATTGGTCAATGTCTGTTGTGGGATACCATGCAATATTTATTGACTGATGGAAAGATGGATAAGGGGTGATAGCATCAGAAGATAATTTACTAAAATCAGCTAGGCTCTTTATCTGAGCCACACATGCAAGTATTTACAGTTGGTTTACCAAAAACAATGAACAAGGGAAATGGCAGCTTTAAAATGTCACTCAGCTTTAGGCAGTCAATACTGGGCATGTAAGAGGGGTGAATCTTTAATCCGTGGCCAAAGTAGGAATCAGTACTTATCATGCTAGTGAACAACACAAAATACATTAACCATGGTTAGCTAAAATATAATAGATTATTTAATAGCCGCACCCATTAAAGCATTTAACGGAAAAAATATCAGACCAAAATACTCCTACGAAATAGATAGATATCTGAATTAACTAACATATTGATGAGAAAGCCAACCTCAAGAACAAGCTTTAGACTATCTACGCTGCATCCAGTCCTAACATCTAAAGTGGCAGGGTAAGATGAATCATCTGCACCATGTGATATTGTTAGAAGAATCTCACAAACGTGGCCAGGTTCTGCGAGATAAATAAAAAGTTCGACAACATCTGCAGCAGGTGGACACACCTGAAAAAACATAATAGTCATTTAGTCATATTTAAACTGCAAATTTAGAAAGTAATAGTTGAATTGACATTTTATACAGAAAAAATACATACCCAAACTTGATTTTTTTTCTTAGAATTGAGAAGATTTGAACCATTATCAGTCATTGATATAATACTTGGAACAGGTTTCAAGAAACATCCAAAGGGCCGTGATAATACCTGAATGACACCATTAAAAAGAAGATTTTCATGTTCAGGAGAAAATTGTAAACAAAATATACTAATTCTAAGGCCTTGTTTGATTGGGCTTTTATCGCTCTGTTTCAACAACAGCATTTTATAGAAATATAAGTTACAGTCAAAATCAGGGACAGTCACATAGAGACAAATAATAAAAGGATTTGGTAATACTACGTAACAGAAGAGTAAAATTATTGGTTTTTCCCAACTCATTTAATTATATCTTGGCACCACAATATTCAACTCAAATATTTTTTAGCTGATGTACCTGACAATAAACCATCACTCCACAGCCTACATATCAAGTTGTTCCTAATAAACAGGACATATGTAGTGTTGTCTCCTCTCTCTCTCTCTCTCACTTCTCAGTTTCAACATTTCATCTCTTGTTAGTGTAGGTCATCAAAATTAATGTCAGTATCCACCATCAAAAAAATGATACTTGCAGTCTTGTCTCCTTTCTCTCTCAGTTCTCAATTTCCACATTCATTACGTCTTAGGTCACCCATGGTTGTCAAAACCAGTATCCATATCGAGATTTGGATGGTCAAAAAGTTAAAATTCGTTATATCAATTTGGTAGATCTAGAATCAGTGAAATGGAATCATTATGAAAAAAAATCAACAAATTGTATATAATCATAATTATAGACATTATGTTTCGTCAAATATCATATAATATATATTATAAATAATATAGTGGAGCCAAGGTTCAAAAATCCACTTTTAATTGTACTTGTTCAGTAGTCAGTACCATACAAGGTTTTAAATTTAGAGGCATGCTAAGCTTTTGTCCTAAATCAGAATGATACAATTTCAATATATATTATGTCGTGTCAATACACTTTCGGCACTTTTTTCTTTTTAAATATGTGTATATTAATTAAAAATTTATTTTTATTAACATTTAATTTGTATAGTGAGTGATTTTATATTTAGGTGTTAACTGTTGAGTTCATATTTTGATATTTTCTTTTGAGATATTTGATGTCTATTAAGTTATAGTAAGTTATAAATTCAAAATTTTAGTTTTAATGTAAAAATATTGAGTCTGGTCTTTTGTTTTATATTGTCTCAAATTTGAAACTTTAACAATTATAAATATTGCTTATGTACATTTATATAGATGCTTAGTGAATTTAAATTGTCACAGATTTAAATTATTCTTGTAATTTAATAAAAATTTTGAATTTTAAGAATATTTAAAAAAGACAATCTAATTTGAGAATGTAGACAACATTAAATTTCATATTTATAGTAAAGAAACGATAGTATATATTATCTATAGATATATAATAATTCTTAGATGGATGTGTGTTTACTCTATATGTTTTTTATTTTAGAAAAAATATTTTATGTGTTATATTTGATTTTATACCATCTTAAAAATATTTTATTTTAAATTCTATCCTTTTGGCTCACTGAACATGCTCTTGGGCACTATTTTAAAATTTGATATCATTTTTTCACATGTTGTATTTAAGTCATCATGTATTTATGCTAATACTTGTATTCCTATCTCTCTTTAAAGATACTTTGTTCCCCATCTTTTAATTTCTCCCACTTATGCATATTTTCTGTCTACTAATACTATCTTTGAGGTATATATCTAACACAGCTAGCCTATATTAGGTGGTTATGTTTTCTCTACAAATGACCTTACAATCTTTATAAATTTTTCTATGTCTCTTCCTGACCATAAGTTAATTTACAACTTATTGTTCCCACTTTTGAACATAACAACTATTCTTTCTTTTTAAAAAAAGTATTAGCTACTATAAGTTTATATGCTATTGTGAAGTCCAATGTAACATTTCCTTCTTTATTTCTTGGTTAAAAATGATGACCCTCGTACACCCTATCATATTCTTCATTTGTTACTCCTATATGTGCACTTAGATTCATATTATCTCATTTGTTGAAATTTTTTTTACTATCTTATCTAAGTCTTCTTACAACTTATGTTTGATATCTTCATCTAATACTATTTGAGATGCATATATGATAATTAAATTAATTGTTTCTTTTACTATCACTATCTTGAGAGTTATTATCCTCTCTCCCTCTTAACTACTTCTATATTGTCCTTTAACGAACTATCTACAAGAATACTTATTTCATTTCTTGTTTTACTATTTTCTATGTACCATAACTTTCATAATTTTAAACTTTAAATTCTCTATCATTTTTGTCTTCTTTCCTATCCATTTTCTCTTATAACTATAAAATATTAATTTTTCTCTTAACCATATCATATTTTCTACCTCCATTGTTTTACTAGTAACCATTCTATGTTTCAAATCTAAGATAATAGTATTTCTATATAATATTTATTTCTTATCCAACATAAAGTGTGAGAATTCTTACAATTTTAACACTAATCCAAGTTCTCATAGAGTAACAGCTCTTGTCGAGACGTTGCAATTGAATCCTATTAACATATTCTTTTGAGGTAACAACATAACATTAGCATAATAATTTGATGGATCCATACATAATATATACCTTTGTTTATTACTGACAAGAAATCCTAATACAACCCTTCTATTTTATCTAAGCTTAGGATTGACCAGCAAAGTTAGTCTAGCATTAAAGTAAGTTTATATATAGGATAGTATGATTTGATCATATTTAATTTTGTTAGAGAAATTAATTTTTACCTTAATCTTTCTCTTGATTCCTTTCCCCTCTTATCCAAATTCCTCTCCCCCTCCTCGCCTAATTTCTGTCTTTCTCCTCTCCTAACCCACCCTGCCACTGGTCATAATTACCTTATTGCCAGCTATAATGCGCCCCACCACAAGCCACCTACCACCAACTCCTTAATCCTTTTCCCCTCTCCTCCACTGCGCACACTCAACTACATGATTGTCTCTTTGTGTCGATACACTCTCACAGGCAAACCAATATGGCTTGATATCTCAATCTTAAACTTCCTTATAGTTACTTATAAGACAAAAGAAATCATTTATAATGAGTGTGGTCAATCAATTTTTTAAGCCTTAAATGGTGAATATTTAGAGGAAACCTTAGAATTTTATGGGACATGGAGAATCCAACAAAAGTCTTGTGTGCCGGTCACTTTCAAATTGTCAAGTACATTAAAATTGAATAAGCAAGTTCTTCCAGGAAGAAAAGATCTGAGGAAAAGATCCAAAGCAGATTGTCATAAAATAATTTGATTTATTAGAAGAGCAAAAAGCAAATTATCATGGCCAAGCCAAAGTAAAATATAACATTAGTTCAAGAGAAAAAGCAAGGTATTAAAGATAGTTGATATTTACCTAAGTGATAAAATATAAGGGCAAATGCAAAACTATTCTATGTTAGGGTCATAATCTTCAAGAAGTAACAAGATGAGATAATGGTTCGATAAAAGAAATGTGGGGTGGAGTTAATATTTCAATCATTTTAATCTAAGAAAGGTGTTAGGAGAAATATAGTAAAAGTATGGCATCCACCTTGAAAGAGTAGAGGTTGGAATCTAATCTCATTCTAATTATGCTCACAAAACAATAATAACTAGTGGGAACAAGAGAAGAGCGTAAAACTTGAGATGAAGATCAGGAAAAAGATGCTTCAAAGTTAACAACCTTTTTTACTATTCTCATATGTATTTTTCTATAACAAAAAATAATTTTTTAAGAGAAACACTTCTTTTAAAAAATTAGGCTTGGTCTCACCTATAGGTCGCCCAAAACTTTGGCGTAGGTTTTTCCATTTAGTGGAAAGGCATATTCTGCAAATCTAGAGCTCCTAGGTGATTGGGTGGAGATGCTAAAGTTTCACAGAGAATAGTTATGGTAGCAAATAGAGAAGATCTCATTTATGATGATAGGAGTTTTTGTTCAATGTCATGAAGGCAAAAACAAAGTCATCATTGGAATTGTTTATGGCATTGATTGCCTTCCATGTAACTTATGATAGATCGATAAGGACAAAGGTAATTGGAAATTTCATAGCCTTTAGAGCATAATCATAAGGAAAAGATAAGATGGCTAAAGCTAGAATTGCAACTTAGAAGCTCGGACGTTCAAATTGCTAAAATTAGAAAAGAAAGGCAGTTGTAGGTGGGGTGGTTGGCCCACTGCATACTTTCTAAACAATAAGCATGTGCCTATATATATATATATATATATATTAACATTAAAAATTGCTTATATATAAAAATCAAGGTAAGTTAATCAAAATAAGTTCACAAGTAAAAAAAACTCAACAATAAATAAAATACATCATATTTTTCACATTATAACTTAGAAAACACATAATAGAACAACAGATGTATGAAGTTATCTATATATATATATATATATATCCAGTACAATATATATTCAATCAAGTTATAAATAAGCATAAAATGCACATTACAAGAACACAAATACAAATATAACATAACAATCAAGTTCATAGTCAGTGTCATATTAGAATATGAAGTCAGGTTGGTAAGTTGGAAAATTAATGATTCATTATTTTATTAAACTAAACTGATTGCTAAAAACTTGATTTTGTAATGAACCCTCCTGGACCTACCCTCTTTTAGGCAGACCATCTAGACCGCTTTTTGAAACTGTCGCATAATGGTGACCATATGTATTCAGTCAAGTTGTAAATAAGCATAAAATGCACATTAGCACATTAC
The DNA here is from genome assembly GCA_037177395.1 of Alpinia galanga. Classification (NCBI taxonomy): domain Eukaryota; kingdom Viridiplantae; phylum Streptophyta; class Magnoliopsida; order Zingiberales; family Zingiberaceae; genus Alpinia; species Alpinia galanga. The sequence continues at coordinate 2,851,430 of JBAMHZ010000072.1, forward strand.
AAGAATACATATAGAAATATAACACGGCAATCAAGTTTTCATTCAACTAAACCAATTGCTAAACGCTTGATTTTATAATGAACCATCCTCTTGGATCTCCCCTCCCTTAGGCAGACCATTTAGATCCCTCTTTGAAACTGATGCATAATGGTGACTGCTCAATCACTAGGCAAATCCATTCCCTTTCATTTCTCCTCAGCAATCACCTAGACCACCTTTTAGAATAATGTTGATGAATTGCTAAAAAGCCACAACCAAGAGGAACAAGTCAACTACATAAAAGATACTTTGATGGAAGAAACAAGCTACTAAAGAGCCACAACCAAGAAGTACGAGTCAACTATAGTAGCAGATTTTTTGATAGGAGAAACAAACTGAAGGGTCTATAATAACAGCAAAAGTAATTTCCTAGTTGTCATCCAACAAGGGACTCCAATAAAAGCAAAAGTAATTTCCCAGATGTCATTTAATAAAGTCTTTGTTGAATTGGTCAATTACGTTAGACCATTTGTGACTTGAAGAGTATCTCTAGAGATGGCAGGGTTGATTCCCAAAGAAAGGGAGAAACTAAGGCTTCTACTATCAACGAGTATAGTCACAAGTACATGAAACATGGAAGTATGATTGTATTGGACAATGGGTTTATGGGCAAAAGGTGAATTGGACCTTGGGTTTGATATTTGGGTAAAAGATTTAAGTTGAACCTTGCTCTGTTGTTTTGATATGTTTTGAGTGTGCGGACTATAGAACGCACATGGAGCTTGGAGAGCTCATGGCTCGATGAGGACAGGCATACGGATCATGGCTTAGTGTGGCCAAGGTGGCACACTCAAAATTCCATTAAGATCAGAGAAGCATGGTATGGGACATTTGAGGGACTACAAGACAAGGAACACAGAGATGGTGCTAAAGCAACTTTGGAGCATTGATTGGCATGGCCAGTTTAGTAGCTTGATGGCTCGAGGCCTATAGAGACCAGAGAAGGTTGAGGGACCACGGGACAAAGAGCATTGAGACAACAAAGACGACAGCTATTAGAGGCAAACTACGTACGCATGAGGCATGAAGGATAGTATATGGAGGAGTCGTGGGCTCAGGAGCATCTGAGGGACATATGCCCTGATGGTGATGGCCGTGTGAAATCAAGTTACAATGGTAAGTCTTCGGTGAGTTATAAGTGTTAAGTGACATGTATCTATAAAGGGCGAGGGCAGAACTCAACATGGGCAAACTCTACCTTAAAGGTGGTATTAGTTAGGTTCAACAGTTAACTGATGAAGACGGCAATCGACTGAATCTAATACCCCAAATGAATTTCGGGTTAAATAGTTGATTGATGGAACAGTCAACTAGTGCAATCGACTAGCTCTAAAAAGCCAGCAAACAGAATGATTATGTTCGTGGAAGAGTCAATTGATGGTTAGTAAACAATTGACTAGTGGCTAACGCAAAAAGCAAAAAGAAATTATTATTGCGTGACAACTGTCAAATCGTGAGGGTTGTTGAAGATAGAGACAACAAATAGGAAGAGATGTTGGAAGATTAAAGGCTATAAAAGAGGAAGTTCATGTAGTTTTCAGGCTAGCAATGGTAAAAATAGGGTTGGTTAAGTCTTATTAAGCTTCTCCCTTTTTCTTAAAGTTTTCTTTAATACATTGCATTCTCTTGAGCTTGTAAGAGGTTTTTTCACCTCGGTACTTTACCAAAAAGGTGAAAGATAGTGGCTTTCAGAAAGTTATCCACTAACAAATCGTAAACTGTGAAGTAAGAACCTGAGGGCTGAGGCTACCAAATCACTTAAATCCCATGTGTTAGCAATTAGTAAGTGTAATTCGTATATATCTTTATTTTACCTGCACAAATTGTATTGTGCCCTATCGATAGCAATAGTAGATAAAATCACATTTGCAAGTTGACTGATCACTATTCACCCTCTCTAGTTCGGTCATCTGTTTGCAACAAATAATGAATTTTTATGTTAGTTTTCCCTCCTCTTCCCCCTACTACTTATCCACCCTAGTAAAACAAGAAACTCATTTAAAGATGAAAAGCATAATCTTGAAAAAAGAAAAGGATCCTCGCATCGAAAGAGAATATGACACCATATATAGGACTAACATAATACCTAAAGAAAAATATTCTATGTAGGACTAAACTACTAACACATTACACATCTACTAATAACTTTAACTATGATTGTCAAAGTCAGTACCAATATAAGGATCAGACTTTATGTCATATCAGATAATAGCATCAGTGAAATTGAGATCATTAAGAAAAAATTGCAAAAAAGAAAATTGCACATGTGAAATAACAAATTGTGTTGGTATTACAAAATAGAAGTAAAGTTGCATAAGTAATACAAAGTCTATTATTGCAATTTTAGAAACGTGTATTATTACATTATGATTATCAAGTTAATATTATTACTACTTAAAATAGACATATTTTAAAACTATTAATTTATAGTAGATCACTAATATAAAAGCAATAAATAACATAAATGTATTACATTAACTTGTAAAATTAATGCATATTACAATAAATGTTAAAGTCATACTAATTACTACTTTGTAGGACTTCGCTTAGACTTAAATAACATAAGAAGAACCAAGTCTATATGATCTTCTCCAAATCAACAACAATTTCTCTCAATTGACTCTGAGAGATATGAATGAAATGTTTAGCCTAGCTAGTGGTGTTTTACAAGTAGTAGCAAGATTAAATGATCCCGTGACAATCTCAAGCTGCGGTTAAGAAATTTAAGCTCGAATTCATAAGAGCAAAGAAGCCTCTTGCCTTCTCATCCATACTTGCTAGGATTCATATTAAGATCAAGAAAAAGTTTGTTAAATCTTCTAAGTTTTGAAATCAAGCTAACTCAACCAAATTTCAAATAATCTCATTAATTTCACTCTCAATTTAGCTACAGTTCAAATTTTCTACCTAACTTCTAGTGTACATCATTTCTAGGTGATTTATTGAATCTTAAGAATTTTAAAACCTTTCTAATGATCTTTGTGAGATAACCAATCTTGAGATTAATCATATTGGCATTAATTGATACAGACTATATATATCAGTATCTGCCAATTTTGACAGCCAACACTCCAACATCCATTGTTGTGTGCTATTAAGATAATATGTGCATATATAAGAAAAATATTAATTTGAAATTGATGTTAATTTCCTTCAGAATTTGAAAAGATCAACTTTTGTTTCGTTTTATGAATCACAAGTTCATATGATAAACAAATTATGTTGATGAAAGACACACGGAATACCTGTGATTTGCTTTAAAAATTTAAAAGTAACTCTGCTTGGATTTAAATCTACCATCAGGGGGAAATATTCATGAAATAGAGTCCGACCAAAATGACTGAATTTAAAAAAAAAAATCACAAATTATAGGAAAAAATGAGGTGCCCAAAAGTAAAAGTATGTTAGCATAAAAAAACAATAATTGTCATGGAGAACACTTGCTTACTTTCAGAGGAGGCATAGTTACTGAAGGAAGGTGTTTGAAGAGCCTCAGACCCAGAAACATCTCCAGCTGCTTTTGACGAGAACTGTCCACAATAACATTTTTGTATCGTCTCTGTAAAGTAATCTTAACATTCTGTGCTGCAGAAAATGAACTAAGTATTCCACCATCATCATTGAATATATTTAGAATATGACTATGCATTGCCTTTGAACCAGTATACAATGTGGCATGAATGTCACCAGCAAGTAGGAAAAGATCTGACAGCTGATTTATGGGAGCTAACATTGTTGAACTCTTGAATCTCTCAAATGACATGTCAAATCTCTTCCAGGATTTTCCCTTGCAAGGATGGTCCCAACTAGTTGTCCTAGTGTTATGATTAATATAAAAATGTTTACCTGTGACAGAATCAAAACGTTCCTCCCAACCAGGTGGCAAAGGACTTCTCAGTCCACTATATTCATATTTGTTTATTGAAGAATAAGCATAAATTGCATCTGAATCAAGATATATGCCTAAGCGTTCACATTGTTCAACAAAAATCTGCAGAGCCACAAAGTAACTGGCAGCATTTGTTCTATCTAATGAGTCTGCACAATTGAAACGTATCACCCCATTTTGTAGTGAAGTCAGGTTGAATCCACCATCAAAATCATCATTAGAGACAACTAGTCCTTTACACTCTTTGATCTGCTTCTTTGAAACAAAATAATTTCCTTCAGAAAAGCCAATACCCTTGGCATATCTCTTGAGGTGCTCCCACAGGCCCTCAATTGTCCTCTGTTCACCACTGGATTTTACATTTGTGTGCCAATCATAATTAATCAGCTCAATCCTAGTACAAGGAAGTTTTCCTGTGGATTTTACATATTCTACAGACTCTATGAAATGTTGAACTAAAATGTTTTCTGGCTTCCCTACTCCACATCTTAATAAGTTAATACAAACAATAGGAACCTGATTTTTCTTATGTCCAACAACATCTAATTCAGAATTTTGAAGACCATATCTTCTGCTTAGTCTCTGGTAATACTGCACACTTCCTCTGTAAGGATCCTGAGCAGAAACATAAATTTCAGCCTCTGTAGCAATTTTTAGATCTGCACCCCACCAGATGGGTATGGTGCCTCGCCTCCATTGGTAGGAGCTAAATGTAACACTTTGCCCTGCCTGCCGAGGAACCCACACAAGCTGCTCACACTCAATTTCATTTCCTACAAGAATAATATCAGTTAAAGCCAGTATCCATGTCTGATATAGAGTTCCATCTGAAGCACTCAACAGGAAAATGAAACACAATAACCCACCAGGAATCTCATAGAGATAAACAATAAAGTCAAAACAATTGTTTAAAACTTCAAAACAACACAGCCCATTATGGTAGAAGAGTTAGAAGCATAAAGCAATAGGCAAAACTGTCAATGCTGGTTCCAAGACAATATGAAAAAGGTTGAAGTTTCTGTTAAAGCTAGACAGCCAATGATAAAATTGTCCAAACCTTTGTACATGACTGTGAACCTTATTTTTTTAAGATCACCATAGATGAAAATTCGTGCAAAGAGTTACCTAGAGTATCCCATCACATCAACGCCAGGATGTGATGCAATTTGAGCAAGGGATATCATATTTTTGTTAGATAACATAGACAAAGAAGCTAATCACGATAAAGCAACTTGGAATATAGGAGCACCTTACCTAGGAAAGCAATAGTATTAGCACGTGATTAGGACAAACATAAGTGCAATATGCTTATGATAAATAAAATAGAATAAAGAAATGCTAAGAGTGATTCTAAATTTTGGTATACCAAAAAAATTTTTAAAATAAAGTATAACTTTAGATCATGATTTAGAAAGATAACAATGTGAATGTCAAATAATCTAAAGATAATATTTTGAAATTTTATACCATGTCCGATGAAACGGTCGACACATATCATTTCGGTAAATCACTGAAACTCAATATCACTCAGCATCATGGTTTAAAATCTTAAATCATGTTGTAATTTCGATCTTTGAACGGAAAGATATTGTTCAGTATCATGCCGACCATGGTTTGAAATTTTGTATCATGCTGGGCAAAACGAGCGAAACATATTATTCCGTTAAATCACCGAAACTCGAAACCACTCGGCACCAAGGTTCAAAATCACAAGTCATATCGTATTTTCAATCTTTGACCAGAAAGATAGATTGAAGGTTAAGAGAGGAAGGAGATGAAGTAAAGGAAAGAGACACTATCTGTGCTAATTAGCATAAGTTTTAGTAATTTATCAAAATGATATATTTCTACCATTTTATCTGAGGTTCAAGATTTTAAACCTTGGTGTCGATGCTCTAATGCATGGTGTCGGTGACATATTGGAAGTTGGAGGAAGAAATTAAAGCAAAGGAAGGAGACATTATATGTATTGAATGGTATCGAGTTTCGATGATTTAGTAAAATAATATATTCAATTGTTTCACTCGGCATAGTATAAAATTTAAAATCATGTTCAACATAGACAACATCTCCTTCCTCTACATCATCTCTTTTCTTCTTCAACTCCAATCCATTATCAACACCATGTATCAAAATATCGGTGCGATACCGAAACAGTAACATTCTAGTCAAATATTATTACACTACAGATTTTGAACCTTGGATAATATTATTATGCTAAAGTTGATTTTCGAAATTAAAGTATACCAAATATGATGAGTGGTTTGAATGATCAAATGAAAAGGAAACAACAACGACAACCAAGTCTTATCCCAATACATAGGGTTGGTTGATCAAACAAAAAGGGAATTTACAAAAATTGAGATAATATTATCATGTTTGTTTGTTAGAATGGAAATATGAATGTGAAAGCAACAGAAACAAAAATTAAACACAACATAACAAAAAAAAGCTAGTGGTTCCTACTCCCCAATTTATTAATTATTAATTCGTTAGGTGAATCATTCCTCAAAAAATCACTATAAAATTTCCTTCACAAGGCAAAGAAAGTCTTGTACAGATACTTTTATTTGATACTAGATGAATAATATAATTGTAAAAGAAATTAACAACATTTTCCTTGTCTCTATTAATGATATGATAATTACAAGAGAAAAATAAAAATAAAGCAAAAATTGAAAATCTTACAAGAGCTAAATTCTAGCTCATTTCAAGATCCTAGAGACATTGAAAGCACTTGGGAACAAACAAAATTTTATAGTAATTGTTGTTAAGTTATAAGATTGCCTATTACCCCTATTTATATAGGCAATCGATCCTCAAACCATTATATTTTACTCAACTTCAATAGTCACAAATTACCTTCAATCGACTACAATGTCAATATGAAAACATTATCGGTTAATGACTAGTTGTCATTTCCCTTAAACACTTATTCAATTAAATGTTCCAATACTCAGTCGACTCAGATGGCTAAATCTGCATACTTATCTACCAACGACAAATTTGTCAGTAATCAACTGCTCAAACTTCCAATTGGCTCAAACCATTTCCAGTCGACTCTAACAACTATGATAGCAAGATTATCCTTTAATGTATAGCTTTCTAGTAGATTACTCACCTTTCTAATCAACTCAAGCTCAACAACAAACACCTTATTTGGATTAGTCAACTCAATAACTTTAACTAAGTCCTTCCATTAGTAAACTAAAGCTGAAACAAAACCTTTTGTCTAAGCAAAAGGTTTATAATCGACTCCTAAATTGACCCAACACTTCAATTATCTAAGAATGAGCTCAAGAAATTTTTTGGAAAATCCCAACTTAATATCAAATTCAAATGTCAGTTATGACTCACAACACAATAGTCTTTAGTCATACAAACCACTAAGTAGGCTCTATCAGAAAATTACAACCCAAAAATAACAAATATTTAGTTTTTACTTTTCAAACTTTCTTGAAAAAAACAAAAAAAATAAAGATAAAAAATGTTTACTAACTAAACATATCTTATTTAGATTATATATAAGGCAATACATATTCACTTTAAAAAATTTCTAGAGTCACTCCAGGCTACGTAACTTCTCAAGGTGCTAGATACCCTTAAAAAAGAAGATGCTAAGGAGCCATATGATCTTTGATTTATGTCAATGACACTATTAAGATAACAAATGTATCTCACCTGTGCTACAACAAGCATTTAGTCCTCTAGCTAAATAACGTGTGCCAGGATGAAGTCTACTACGACGCGCAATAAGGGCTACTGTCCCCATCTGTTGACCTGTCCCACCAAAATTTCTGCACTCAGCAAATCCCTGAAAATAAAACAAAAGTCATCATGTAGAAAGAACAATAGTATGCTTTCAAATAGGTATATTTAATGCATGTTAAATAGATGTCCAAATACATTTGACTAAGATTTTCCACTATGAAATAGTTGGTTAACATCAACAATATGATTCTGGCAAAAATAAAAGGGCACCCCTTATTTTCATAATCATCAAAAGGGTGCCCCACATTGGAAAAATATTAAAAGGGCAGCACATCCTATTTTTCATTCCAAAAATACCCATGTGCCAATATTGTCGTAGCAGTTTCGATTAAAATTGCTATAATACATAGCAATTATGTCCCAAAGTAGTATAACATATAACCATTTTAATCAAAATTGCCTACAAAGTATAGCAATTTCAGTCAAGACTACTTAAAGTAATCTTGGTCAAACTACTCTACATTTTAGCAATTTTGATCAAAACTACAATAGTGTTGGAGTAGTTTTGACCAAATAGGACAATTTTGGCCAAGTTAGAACAAGGGCAATTTAACCAAATTAGAGTAATTTTACACTACGATGTAGTAGTTTTTAGCCAAAACTACTGCAGCAACAACAGTATTAAAACATGAGCATTTTTTAATTAAAAAAATAGGATGGACATCCTTTTGATATTATTTTAAAAAGTGGCACCCTTTTAACAAAAACGATAAATCTGTTCCCATAAAATTTTCATAGGCCATTGAATAGTTTACTAAGCATGGGTGAAAAACTTCTTGAGAAAAGGAGTTAACAAAATATTAAAATTTTCCCTCGTATGTTTCATTTTTATTTTAAATAAACATTAAGGAAATCTTTTAGGGAATATTTCAATTAAATTCATGCAAAGAAATTAAAGATTCATACATATAGAGCTATTTAGTTGTTTTGATTTTTAGCCTCCATTGATAATTATTTAAATCCTGGAAACAGTCTCTTGCAAAAAAAAAAACAGGGTACGGCTGCGTACAATGGATCCTTCCCCGAGACCCCGCATGGCGGGAGCTTCGTGCACCGGGCTGCCCTTTTTATTGATAATTATTTAAATCTTTTAACCTATTGCTACACCAATATATATAGCCAACTTTCCACTACTCATAACTCTTAGATTACCAATTTTTATGTTTTTTATTATGGACTTTATCATAGTCATAACTCCAATTACAAGTTATCTCTAGATAGGGAAGCTCCATTGGATTAAATTTATGCTTATAACATTTCAAGAAATTAATCAAAAAAATGAACTTGGGTTCTAGCAACTCAAATATTTCCAAAGGATTTGAGGTTTTTATAAAGATAGCACATAATCACCAATATCGACCTAAGCATGAATGAAAAATGTTGAGGGTTATGTTAGGTTGCTAGTCAGTGTCAAACTAAGACAAATATTCTATGAATAGATTCATCAAATTGCTATATTAATATTAGGTTATTCTCCGAAAGGAACGCATTGCATGGTCTCACTACAATGTCTCAGTAATAATAAGAATTACTACATCACCATGAAAACTTAGGTATAATATTAAATATGTAAGAGTTGTTATACTATAGGTTGGATAAAAATAAACATTATAAGAATATTGAGCGTCTTAGACTTGAAACATAAAATATATGAACTCTGATTGATAAAACAATGAAAGTAGTAGATATGATAATTAGAAAAAGAATTAATATTTTATATTTACAAGAAATAAAATGAGTAAGAGAGAAAACAAAAATGATAGAAAATTCACATTTTAAGTTATGGTACGTATAAAAAGGTAAAACAAAAAATGGAGTAGCTATTATTATAGATAGTTTATTAAAGGAAAAAATAGTAGTAGTTAGAAAGTGAGTTAGGACTCTCAAAATAATTATGGTAAAAAATATTATTAATGTAATTAGCATATATGTATCTCAAGTAAAATTAGATGCATATATCATATATAGATTTTGAGAAGACCTAAATAAGATAGTACAAAAATTTCCACTAAACGAGAGAATTTTAATAGAAAGAGATCAAAATGGACATATATGAGTAAGAAATGAAGAATATAATAGGGTGAATAGAAGTTATGGTTTTGAAACAAGAAATGGAGAAAGAAAAACTATATTAGAGTTAATAGTTAATATGTTTTTTAATAAAAGAAAAGAGAAGAAAATTGGTTACATCTAAAAGTGAAAATAATAAGTCATAAATTGATTTTCTTATGATCAGAGGAAGGATAGAAAGATTTATAAAGGTTGCAAAATTATCATTGGAGAAAACTTAACAATCTAATATAGATTAGTAGTATTAGATATGGCATCAAGCAAAGTATCAATAGAAGGAAGACATACACAACTCCTACAATCAAGTAGTGAAAGTTAAATGATAAAAAGCAAAATATATTTAAGAAAAAAGTAGAAGCACAAGTATTAGGAAAAATACATGACGACTTAAATACAAAATATAATAAGATGACATTAAATTTGAAAATGGAAGCCAAGAACATACTTAGTGAGTCAAAAGAACATGTACCACCAAATAAAAAATCTTGATAGCAGAACGAGAAAATATAGGAGGAAGTGAAGGAAAAATAAGCAACCTATATGTTCTTATATACTTGTATGAATGAAAAAGAAAACTTAAAAAAATATTCAGTTGCCAAAAAGAGGTCAATCAAGCGGTGAGTGAAATTAAAAATGAAATTTTCAAACACTTATATTAACAATTGGATAAAAAAAAAGGTAAAATGAGAAAGAGAGAAAAATATGAGATTTTACGTATTTTCATTAACTTTTTAATGAAAATTTAGATGACCAACTTAACTCACGTAATATAAGTAGGGTAGAAGAGTATAAAAATTTAAATTTTTATCATATAATTCAAACTTCAGAAATAAATCAAGCTTTAAATGAAATGCAAAATGGATAAGTGGTTAAATCAAATAATATTCTGATAAAGGCATAGAAGTGCCTATAAAAGTAAAGTATTGAATAGCTTACAAAGTTACTCAAGCTGATATCGCAAACGAAAAAAATCTCATTGGTAGAGAGTAAGTACTCTAGTTCTCCTATATAAAAATAAAAGAGACATACAAAATTATGCAAAATATAAGGATATTAAGCTAATGAGTTAGACCATAAAACTTTGAAAAAGAGTAATAGAAAAAGACTAAGAAAGGAGACTACAATAATCAAAAATCAATTTGGATTCATGCCAAGAAGGTTGATAATAGGAGTTATGTATCTTTTTAAACAACTAATTGAAAAACATCAAAAAAGAAGTAAAACTTACACATGGTATTCGTCGACATAGAAAAAACTAACAATAAAGTCTTGAGAAAATTATGTAGAGAATTCTAGAAGAAAAAAGATGCTAGCATAGCATATATTAAAATAATTAAGGGAATGTATAAGGGTGCAACAATAAGAGTGAAAATTCTAAGCAAATTAACCGAAGTATTTCTTATAAAGATAGGGTTACATCAACAATCAACTCTAAGTTCTTATCTTTTAGCACTAATTATGGATGAACTCACTAGACATATCCAAGACACATTAACATGGTACATGTTGTTTGCAAATGATATTATTTTAGTAGATACACATATGAAGGAGTAAATGCTAAGCTTGAATATTGGCAGAAAGCGTTACATGTGAAAGATTTTAGACTTAATAGAGTAAAGATGAAATATATTAAATTTAAGTGTAACAATATTAAATGTAGTAAAGAAATTGTTAAGTTAGAAGATGACTAAGAGTTTTAAGTATTCAGGATCATTTTTGTAAAAGGATAAAGGGGTTAATAGAGATGTTTTTTTTGTAAAATATAAGTAGGATAGTTAAAATGGAGAGTGTCATGTGTTCTTTATGATCATAAAAGTATGTTTAAAACTTAAAGTGAAGCTCTACAAAAATGATGGTTAGACTTGCTATGTTATATGGAGTTGAATATTGAACTATGACTCGAACACATGAATAGAAGATGAGAGTCGCAAAAATGAGGATGCTAAGGTGGATGTACGAATACACAAGAATAGACGGGATAAGAAACAAGAACATTAAAAGAAAATCAGGGTTACACTTACTAAGGTAAAACTCTGAAAGACACATTTAAAATGGTATAATATGTACTTAGATGACCAATAAATACTTCAATTGGACGATATAAAACTATGCTAAATACACACAATAAACGAGGAAGAGAAAGACTAAGAAGATTTGATTAGCAATGATAAAACAATATAACATTTATTTAATAAAAATGATGATATAATAACGAATAAAATCCAATAGCGTAGGAGGATTCATATAGTTAACCCCACCAAGTAAGATAAGGTTTGGTTATTGTTGTATAAAGATAACACATAAAGGAAAGAAGATCAATTTTATTGCATTTTTTAGCAAAAAGACTCAACAAAATTAGAGAGCGTCAGTGAACATGTGATGAATCAATTTACCCCATTATTAAGGCCTTAACACAATGCCCATATCATTTATTGCAACGAGTTCATCTTGCATGCATTAAGTTTCATCCAGTTGCGAAGAAGTTTTGTCAAAAGGCTACATGGGCAAAGATCTTTGAAGAATATAATTTCTTTCTAATGCATTATTGTGGACAAGAGGAAAAATCTGCTAACACACTTAGTATGGTGGTTATCACTCTACAGAGTGGTAAAGTTATAAGATTTAAACAAGTAAATTATTTCTTTTAATTTTGGAATGATCTTCCAAGAAGCATGAGATGGAAATTGGCAAAGGTAGATACATTTCATGATTAGTGATTATTATTGATTTGTGCACAAAACTTTATATTCCTCGAATGCCCCTTAATGTTTTAAGGTATAGGAAACATGTAGGTGAGCTTGTAGGTTACATAGGTAAAGGTAAGACAATAGCCGTAATGGTAGTGAGATTCTTTTGATTGTCCTTATGGCAGAATATTAAAAACATAGTGTCGTAATGTTGCACATGCTAGACAACATGGACACTAAGCAGAGCTTTTGATGTTTACATGCCACTACCTATTCTATGTAGTATACTTTCTACTACGTAATTTGAAAAAATAATTCAAAAGGCAATAATAATGCACATCATGGTAATCATAATGTCACCTTGTGCGCAACACCTAACAAAGAAGAAAATCTTAAATATAGAGTTGAAAATAAATTTGCTTTTATTAGTCAAAAAATCATAATTACATTGAAATAACACCCCTTTTTATTGAACTGACCCTAACCAAATCAGGAGGGAAATTCAACTAACCCCACTAAACTCCAATTAAATTAAAACATAGTATACTTTTTGACACCAAAAGCAGAACAATTACCAATATCATATATTAGAAAATTCTTCTATTTATAAAATGTATTAGCCATCTTTGAAGACATATATACTATCTCAAGATTTTTTTTCCCATTTAGCATATATTTGAACGACACCAAATCAAGTTTTTTTTCATTTTGTTCTTTCTAATAACCTCCCACATTCATCTTAGATATTTTATCTAAGCTACATTAATTTTTTATTCATATTTGATACTTCCTTAATAGGTAGGATGCAAATTTACACACCTGAAGAAGAATGACACAATGGTTTGGCAGTCCAATGTCTTTGAATGGCTTTGAGAACCAACCGTTCCAAACAAATTCATCATCTGGTTCCTGATATCTCTTGCAGCTTGGAAAAGGCCGGGTGATATCCCTTGTTTCACAAAAGTAGTATTTACCATCAATGTCAAGTTCAGCTAAATCCTGAATGTTTTTGTATTCTCCTTTCCCTTGTGGTTGGGGATTTTGAAGCTGAACCTTGATCCATTGACTTTCAGTCACAGTGTATATGCACCCACCACCAGGAAGATTTGGGATGGTAGGAGTAGCCTTGGTTGCAACCAAAAGCAACCCAAGACTCCCAAGTGATGCATAACCAAGTATGGCCCTAGCATACGTAAAATTTTTACATAGCAACCTTGATCCATCCGTGACATAGCTGAGAGCCTGTTCCTCAGATCTAAAAACATCCTTCCCAACCTTCCCATCGTAACACAACGCGCCAGTAGTACGATCAACATATATTACTTGGGTATCTTCCCGTGATGATAAGCTAACAATAATAAACACGTCGCTATTTTCAAGCACAATAATGCGAACAGACGATTCTTTCGAACGACTACCTGTACGAGGAGCAGAAAATCAACACGCATGAGAACAAAGATCGCATCTTGGACAGAAAAAAAATTCCATATTTGAGAATAACCCAATGTTAAGCTCAGATCTAACTTGGAATGAACAATCAGATAAAATAATCAGAAATTTTAAAGGTAATTTAGCGGTATAACTCACCGGTTCGGGAGATCTCGGCCCTGTTAATGGTCGACGCCCGTGATATCGCCAGCGCAGAGACGCCAGACATGGCTTGCTTTTAATTCCTTTCCCGTATCTGCCTCGATCTACGCCGAATAAACCAAATCATCAATAAACGGCGATTGGAGGAGAGTAGGAAGGAATAAGATGGAAGAGGACTCGCCAACTGCCGGAAGAATCTCAGATGAAAATTGATGGATCGGGGAGACAGGTTCTCACATCGAGGACCTCGCGGAGATGAACGCCTGAAGCTCGCGAAGGAAAAGCAGCTGCCGCTCGCCGCCGGCGCTCGCAGGGAAGGTCTCTCGCGGACGCGGGTGGAAAAAGACGAGGGGCGAGGAAAAACAAAGGCTGGTTCACAGAATTGAACCGATTTCACAATGGCGAACCGAAATCATGGGTGAAAACCTTATAATTATTTTCATGAAAATGAAACTTCCTTTTTAAAAAATATTAAAATAATATTTTATTATATTTTTTATTTTAAACATATTATTATATATATAAGGAGCAATGATCTCCTACACAATTCTTATGTGAGCATTCATAAGCATCTTCATCATCCACCGTCTGATCGGATGGGTACTATAGTCCAATTCTTGAATTCTAAGGGATCGAACGATGAATCATGGAGATGTTCATGGATACTCACGTAAGAATTATGTAGAAGATCATTTCTAATATATATATATATTTATTTATTTATTTATTTATTTATGGAATTTAAAAAATAATTTATTTAATACGTGTTATAATATATACGATATAACCGTACTTGTCTGGATTTTTTTTTTCTTTTTGAAAATGTATTATTATTTTTTTACTAAAATAAAAAAATAAGAGCATTTTTTAATTTTTCATCAAAACTCCAGTTGATCGATTTATTAAATTACACTAGTAACTCCAAATAATTCATAAAAATCCTAATTACAGACTAATTACTCAAAAATAAAATTTTGATCCCAGCTTAACTAAATTAAAAATTTAAAGTTTCAATTAAATTTCAAATTGAATTTTAATGGGCAAAAATTAGAGAATCCCTCCTTCGAGAGTGTGTGTTTTTCTTCACGGTCAATCGAATGATTAGCATGGTATAAACTTACAAAAAAGAATGTGTTTAAATGTCGATATAGTTAAAAGA